>ML811111.1:57897-84832 GCA_009831015.1 Picea engelmannii | reverse complement strand
ATAAATGTACAGAGACTGTAAAAATACAGAGTGAAAGACTCGCTAGAATGGTGGCAGCTTATCTCTGAGAAGAGATGTGACGGCTACTCGCATTCGCAAGAAGATGGTTACAATGAGGCTCTGGAGGCCTTTTTACAATAATAAGGAATGCCAAAATTCCTAGACATCCAAAAACCTAACCCTAGGAGATGAAGCGCTAAAAGTCATGTGGGCCCCGTTTGGGTAAGTTGGTGCATCAACTTCCCGGGGTCGTAACTTTTGCATACGATCTCCGTTTTAGGCATGTGATAGCTCGTTGGAAAGGTATCGTCGAGGAGATTCATTTTGGGGGCTCAAGTATGCTTTCGACTATCATTGAGAACCTCGATCTCAAAAAAACTTCATTTAGGCCCTCAAAATGGCCCCGGAAGTGAAAACCTGCTAAAAATAGTAAATTGCCAAAATGGCCAGAAAACTGTTTTGAGCCATTTGGAAAAGGTGGGTGGCCCCCGATATCCACCTGGATCAGAAGTGTTCTATATTTCTTCAATTCTCTGTTAATAAAGTCCTCTTGAAAGAAATATTCGAGGGTCACTTTATCCCACAAATGTTGAAGTGAGGTATGATGTTAACCTCTTTCCATACCTGTCTTGAGTAAGGGCATTCTTAAAATATATGTAAGGAAGTTTCTTCATTACTAATACAGAGGATGCAAATGCTTAGACCTGCTTTACTTCTCTTTTGAAGTTTGTCCCAAGCTAAAACCTTCTAGTTGGGAACACGCCAAAGGAGTAGAGTGCACTTTGGAGATGCTTTAACCTTCCATAACTTCTTCCACCACCAATAGACTTCTTAAACCTCGAGAGTTTGTAAAGTTGTGTATCCAAGTTTGACATTATAAAAACCTCCAGTTTTGTTATAGGCCCAAGAAATTTCATCAT
Source organism: Picea engelmannii (assembly GCA_009831015.1). NCBI lineage: Eukaryota > Viridiplantae > Streptophyta > Pinopsida > Pinales > Pinaceae > Picea > Picea engelmannii. The sequence continues at coordinate 83,912 of ML811111.1, read as the reverse complement.
ATTCATCCCTAAGTCTTACATGTGCCTTCCTAAGCTCAACTAAAACCCATCCCAACACTGAGCATTTGATTCTAAATATTTAAAACTTAACATTATTTTTTAAAGAAAAAATCACATTTTTTTATTTTATTTTAGAGTGAAAAACACTTTCTTCATTTGCTCTGGCATGATACAAGAAGTTTTTATAAAGATACCTTGGTGTCAAATTTTTTTTTTATTAGAAAATATCCAACTTCCTATGATCATCATCCAAACATATCTAGTAACTAATTTTATTCTCTTTTCTATATGTGTTGGGAAAATATTATCATTGTCATTTTTTTTTAGTAGTATATTTCCATTTGTATACATATTAGACAAATTTATAGTTGTGTTGGGAAAATATTCTCATTCCCAATTTTTTACATTTCCCTTTAATAAGGGAGAGAGATTAACTTGGTGTAGATTCCATGATTAAGGGGTGGCCATTTCAACAAATTTCTCCAAAACTTACTTCTAGTCTCCTATCATTGTTAGGCTCAATAAACCATGAGAGATTACAAGATGGAAGAATAATTTATAGAAACTCTAACTTTTATCACATCATCAATGATAACTATATTTCAAGAGTCTCAATAATTTGCAATTAATTGATATAACAATTATTGAGGAGTTTCTAAAGTTCACATCAATGTACTTTAAGAGAAAATTTTCTAATTGATATGTCCCCTTCTACAAATCAATTATAATCCACCAAATTGACCCCTAAGCATATTAAACAATACCTATAAATACCATAATAAATATGAATTAAAACACACTTATAAAATATCACTAAAACACATGCACACAATATAGAAAAAATTAGATATTTTAAAGATACATGGATATTAAGAATAGTAGGTTAAAAATAATTTTATAAATTTTACTTAAATTACATATTTATGGGCTTGATCTACTAATCTTTATTTGATTTCAATTGCTACACAGAAAGAAGCAAGTTGGATATATATATATATATATATTGCCAAGGAAGTCCTCATCGAAAACCCTCCAAGTACTTCCCCATGATTCATAGATGGTAAATGCTATTGTAACCCCAAGGGGATCAAGAGAGTTGAACCCATGACCTCCCCAACTGATCAATGGGGGAGAGATCTCACGTCTGACTCAAGACTACTTGAGCTAACCCTTGGGGCTACATACATACATAAATATATACTTGATTTTCTTTAAACTTTTATTTGAAGGTTGGTATTGTAACACATATTTTGAAATTGTGATTTAATGTGGGTGTACTAAGGGAATTTGACAAATTATTTTTACCCACAATGTTTTATGGAGCTCGTGAGAGTTTGTTTAGATGTATGTGTGTGTGTGTGTGTGTGTGTGTGTGTGTGTGTTTTATTAATTTTATACTTTAAAAAACATTCCCCCCTTCATCTAACATGAAAATGGCATGTGAAAAATGGTTTTTGAAAGGAATTGAAATCTCCAAATTCAACCCTCTTGACGTCCCAGAAAGAGTGCTATTTTTAATTTTTGTAATAATTGTTTAATTATGAGATAAGGGTTAGGAACAAATTAGTCCATGCCATTTAGATATATAAAAAAATTGAGCAAGAGAATTTTATTGAAATATTAACACAATATACAAAATTTCAGTCATATCTAGGATGCCCATGGCACCATAATGCCTATCAAAAGGATTCAAAAAATTAAGATATCTGATGGTCTTTCCATAGGGAAACTAGGCTAACATCCAAAATTTAGTTGTATAATGTTAAGACTAAGAGTAGCATAAGTAAATATGAGAGTCTGAGAGAAAAAACCAGCCATGACAAGATATAAAATATATCCGACAAAGACCTGAATAAAACCATAGACAGCCAGACTAGAGAAAGAAGAATCGAGCTCGGTCACTAAGATGAAGAACCTAGGCATCAGAATTCGAGGTTCATCAAACTTCCAGGTTCCCACCACATTCTCAACATCCAGATGAGGCAGAAGAGATCCAACTAATGAGCTAACATTACATGCCAACTAGAGGGAGTCACCATTTGTTTTAACCAACCAAGAGACCATGGTAAGAAATAGCTTATTCTGACACTCGAGAGCTTCCAAACATTGCCTGAACTTCCTATAGTCTTGTTCTTTCATAAGCAGAGCTTGGGATACCATTATCTTGGTATGCAAATAAAGATCCACCATTATATGAAACTTAGTATCGTGATTCCAAGTGCAACCTAGATTTGGAACAATGTCTCCCACCTGCCTATCCACATCTTCGTCATCCAGATAGGCCCTGATAATATTTACCTCTTCTTCCAAAGGATGCATGGCCTATTTCGTCGAGGGAGAGACTGAGCTATGATAATGCGTTGCAGCCTCCTTAGCAGCGAGGGATACATGTGTTTTGCGGACTGAGGTCTCCTTGACATGAGCAACAGCAGGGGCCATTGAAAACCTGAAGCTAAGCTCTTTCCACACATAGGTAGGAGTCAGATTGAAATAGAGATATGAAAACGAAGAAAACACCCAAACCATATTTATCTTCTTGTTGTTCCTCATGATGATGAAAACATCCAAAATAGGCATTTGAGTATTACTCATCGCCATAAATGGAAACTTGTTCATGATCAAACCTGTAAAAATCCCTTCTATACCTTCCCACTTCCTCCATCGCCTCTTGTAGGTCCGTCCTGAGTAGATCATGATCCCTCAAGTGTGGAGAGGAGTTGGATAAGACATTGGTGGCCAGATACATGTCCGATTGCATGAATGGAAGGATGGAGAAAGCACCCATGACACCATCGCATATAATGCCACCCTGACCACTTGTCACTTGATCCGGGGAAGAAAATTTGAAGGACACGGGGGTGGGATTTAATCCACTTATGTGTGCATGAGTCACATGTAATTTAGATAATTAAAAAAAGAAGTAAATGCATTTTGTTTCAATAGACTTCCATAAAGAACTTGAATCCATCTCACAATATTTAATATATATTGTTAAACATAATCATTAATAAGTGTAAACATTTATAGTTTAATGTTAGTATGTAAATGTTTTTAATTGTAAAAAATTAAACTTGATTTTTCTTCCATTCAAATTCAAAATCCTTAAAACTTCATATCCAAATTCAAAGAGTACTTAATTATAATAATATGGAAAGTGATAAGATAATTCACAAATATTTCAAAGATAAAAAGATTTAGGAAAGCTTATCTCCAATCTTTGAAATTATAATTAAATGAAACATTAAAGCAAATCAATGGATCCATGATCATTTTTTGTTTAAGGTTTAATAATTAAAAGTTGATCTCATCATCAACATTTTCAATAAAGTAGTTAACAACATCATGCAAAAAATAACTACAAATAGTACAATATTAATAATTAAAAAAATTGATACGCAAAACAATACTACAACCAATCTACTTAAAAAACAATAGAACCTAACTTTTTCTTAATATCTTTTCTTGAGAATTTTTTAAAATTATAAATTTTAGATATTCCACATAAAGATTAAAAAAAAAAATTGAAATTTTTTGTTTTGTTTTGATATTATCAATTTTTCGTAGTTATGAAAATCTCAACTTTAAGCTATTTATTGTGTTTAAAAACTCTTTTTATAGTCCATTGTGAGGGAGATGGATAATTCCTTCTCTAATCAAATGAAACTGATATATTACACTTTAAATAAATACAAAATATACAATATACACCTAATAGAAAATTAAAAACAAAATTTTACACACACACACACACACATATATATAATGGGCGAACACCAAATTTGAAACCCTAGAAGGGTTAGACTTTGGTTCTATAATCAATGGAGGCGGCAATAATGATTACACTGTCAAAAGTGATATAAAAGGTGTTCAATAACCATACCAAGCATGACATGTGATGCTGGGAAACGAGCGAGCTTCATTACCTAGGGACCTTTCATGTGATGGGAAAAGTGGCTTTGGATTATGATGACGATTGTTGGGGTACATATGACATATTTTGGTTGCAGGAGGATTTCGTAAGGTTCCAATGCATTAAACAAGAAATTGGCATGGAGGATTTAGGATCATCAGATCGCCCATTCAACCTAAATCGTGAGACCCCACTCCAAGATTGAGGTTCTACATTGAATAAGGTAGTTGTACAAACACTCAAGCCAATAATTAGTGTAACCGAAAATATTAACAAGAATAAGGAAAAAGGAAAAGCTTCTTCACTCTCGGAAAAAGAAGAGAATATACATGCAGTGCAAGTGATAAATAAGGTGGAATCCGAAAATTTGTGTGATAAGGGAGATGGAAACCCCCTGCCATTAAACTAGAAAAATCAAGCACTCAGGAAAAACAAATGTTGGAAGGCATGAAAAGAAAAAAGGAGAATGGTTGTGGGGGAGGATGTTGGCATAGGTGATATTGAAAATATGGTTGGAAGGGCCTTGGTAGGGAATTTTTGTGGAAAGGTGGTACCCATTGCTTCAATGAAATCCTGGATGGAGAAAAATTGGAAACCTGTAATCATGCAATGTCCTATATTCTACAATCTCACAAGAGTGTGGATTTGTTTCGTTTTTAACCACCCTAAGTAGATGTTGGAGATATTATGCATAAGCTGGGGATGGGGTCCTTCCGAACTAGTATTGAAAGAGTGGAATATCACCTTTGACTGCACGAGAGATGGTCAATCACCAACCAAAATATGGGTGATTTTACCAAATTTATCCTTAGTTTTCTAGAGAGAGGATATTCTCAAGGAAATAGCAAATAGCATTGGAAAATTCATGGGGCTCGAACTGGGATGGGAGATCAAAGTTGATCGATGATGGGTTTGGATTCAGATTGAAGTTGATATGCATGAGGGGTTGCATGAAGAAATCGAGTTGGTTTGGAATGATATTTCATTCAAGCAAGGAATATATTACTGGAGCATCCCCTTTCACTATTTTGGGTGTCATGCAGTTGGACATTTACAGGCATAGTGTAAGCACAATCTAATTCTTCTTCACTCTTACAACAAAATATGGAAAAGAAAACAAGAGAATGCTCAAGTCACAAAATGCACAAGACAAGCGAAGTGGGTGACAATGTGTTCGAGGTGGCAGCACAGGTTTCTATGGGTAAGGTATCTCACTCTGTCTCTCTGGTCCTCTCAAATAAAAATTCAAGGTTCCAAAAATGAAATTGGTTGATTATGAAGAGTCCTTTCCCCCTCCCTTAGAATCTTCCCCTTGTATCCCTACATAGACTCCTCTCAAAGAATCAAATGTGTATTTGGCTACTAAAGACCACGTCAGGGTGGTGAAAATGTCATCTCTCGATATTCCACGTCCCATGTCCCCTAGCTCTCTTCCCTCTCCCATTTCTCATGATAATCATTCAAGTCAATGATCAAGCTTAAAATCAGATTATCTATCGCACTCTAAGGTGTGATTAGGCAGAAATTTGGAGGAAGGAGGGGGGTTGAATTTAGACAACACTCCCAGGGGTTAGGTAGGAAGAAAGTCAAAAATTTCTCTAGCATAGTCCCGGGCAATAAAATAAATAAGGAGTGGCAAACAAAATACCATTTTAAGGGCCCTTAAAGTAGGGAAAGCCCATGCAAGAGGTTCCAAATGATTGTGTTGTCCTTAAATTTGTTGAAGTTTTACTTATATATCTAGAAGTTAGGGTTGTTCTTTATTTTTATAATGATTTAGCACATTATCTGCATAAATAAGATCACTGAAAGAGAGGCAATCACATAAACAATAGAGACACATAGATTATCCTGGGAAACCCTCATGGGGGAGAAAACCCAACAAAAACTTCCTCAATATAGATATACCAAAGACCGAACAAAAGATCCTCCTCTACTCCTTCACTAGGAAGAGTAGCGCACCACTTAACCAAGAAATACTAATACATAGACCAAGATCCCTCCTTGACGTCACCCCTAGTTGCAACAACTACTCCATCAAGACTTGCACACTTCTTCATAGTTGCAGAGCTAGTGTTATGAGTGTGTTCAAATGAGACACCATCCTCACATATAAATACAAGTTGTGAGGTGGTGCTAGGTCTGTGACTCTTCACTTGGTGGAGCCGACTTCTCCTAGAAGTGGCTAAAACCACTTTACAATTACTAGGGGCCGACTTTACAAATACCACCATACAAATACACTTTGACTAATCCACAAGAGGGGATTTGATTTTATACAAGACCCAGCTTGATCAATCCACAAAAGGGTATTTGATCTATACAATAATGACTCAAATATAAGTAGAATATTCTTCGAAGTTACAATAATTCAACAAAATTCATGAGGGTTAGGGGGCACCCCAAAATTATTGGTCCTAAAGAATCTATGTGAGGTGGTTATACCAGATATAATATTAATACAAGAGACGATGTGCAATGGAATCAAGGTGGAGGAAATTTTTAGGACCTCGCTAAAGTGATGACATTTATGTTCCATTGACGCAGATGGACAATCAAGAGGGTTGATTACTGCATACAGTCCATAGGTTAAGGTGATAGAAACTTAAAATATTTTCCTCATGTATACTGGTGCATATTAAGGATAGATTGTTAGAATCCAAAGTAAAAATTTGCAATGTGTATGGGTCGTATATAAATCACAACCTATATTGGGACATTTAGGCAATGCTAATTTGTTCAAGGATGGAGGTATGATCCTGGAGGGTGATTTGAACTTCACTATGTCCTTAAAGGAGATTTGGGATCAACATACAAAACACGATTGGTTGGAGGGATACTTTGCTAGCTGGTTGGAAAAACGAAATCTATTAGATATGGAACTGAAGAAGCTATCACATACTTGGAGCAATGGCATAAAATGGATAGGGTTGGTGGAAAAAAGGATCGACCGCTTCTTGATTTTCGAAGGTTTAATTGAGAAGCGATGGTCGAAGTCTTCAAGGGTTGTCATTGGGGGTTTTTCTGATCATATGTCAATTGTTTTTGAAGTTGTAAATTCAGGTCCTTCGAGAGGAGTTCCATTGTAATTCAACAATGATTGTCTCAAAGAGGAAGACTACTGCAAGTTGTTCAAGGAATCCTAGATTCATTTATCCAAAGAATTAGGAACGTCGTTTATGCAAAAAATTTCTAAGAATATTGAAAAAATGACGAAAGCAACTTCCATGAGGGAAAAAAAATATAGGAAAAAATAGGAGGCTTTAGTGGAAGTGGAAATAAGGTTAGGAGGTCTTATGATAGATTGAGTAGTGGACTCTTTAACATGTGAATAAGAAAAAACTATAAAGGAGATTTTGATATAAATCAAGAGTGATCCAGGTGGATATTAGTGGCCACCCATCTATTCCAACCAGATCAAAACAATTTGTTGGCAATTTACTATTTTTAGCAGTTTTTTGGGTCCCAAATTTTTAGGACCATTTTGAGGGCCTAAATAATATTTTTTCATGATAAAGAACTTAAATGATAGAAAAAGGATCTCATTGAGCCTATGAATAAATATCCTCATCAATACCTTTCAAAAGAGCTATCGTGCACCCCAAACAAAGATCGTATGCCAAATTTATACCCTCGGGAAGTTGATATACCAAACTACCCAAAACGAGGTCCACAAAACTGTTGGCTTTTCATCTTCCGGGTTTATGTTTTTGCATTTTCTTTATGTTAAAAGGGACTTTGGAGCCTCATTGTAACCACCATATTCTTGCAAATGAGCATAGCCGTCACATCTCTTCTCAGAGATAAGATACCACCATTCTAGCGAGTCTTTTACTATGTATTTCTACAGTTTTGTACATTTCACTCATTAATAGAAATTGTGTATTACTATATCTCTATGTTTATGGTTATATCTATGATATATATCTGTTATATTATTGGATATCTTATATATATTTGTACATTTCTTTATATCTCTGCTCTCATTTCGTGCTGAAAATAATCCGGATCAACGAGCTGCTTAGAAACGAAGAATCAAAATGGAGACAAAAAGTAGAGCCATTCGAATACAAGAAGGAGACAGCAATACAAAGTTTTTCCATAAGTTTTCTATCTTCCATAGAATGACAAAATCAATATGGGAAATTAAATACTTAAACGAACAAATGGTAACAGGTCACAATAAGATAGTTGAGGCTGTAAAATCTTTCTTTTTCAGCCTTTCCAATGAACCTGTGGGCTATCCAATAGCTGAAATACTAAAGGTGGTATGTCTCTTTCCTTCCACCATTACAAATGAAATGAACATTTCTCTACAAGAAGAGATAGTCAAAAAATAAATGTTTCAAGTCTTATCTTCTTTTCAAAAATGAAAAATCCCAGGCCCTGATGGGCTCATTGTTGATTTTTTTATAAGATTCTACAACCTACTTAAAGAATATTTGCTAAAAGTGGTCAATGAATAGAAAAGGATGGGTAAAGTATGGAACTCTTTCAATTCCACTAACCTAGCACTTATACCCAAATCTCAATCGCTCTCATCTTTTGAGGATTTTCGACCCATTTCATGTTGCAATTTAATTTACTAACTCATCACTAAAATCATTGCCTGTAGATTGAAGGATATTTTCAGTGATTCCATTACAGAAGAACACTATGGCTTCTTTTATAATCAAAAAATCCATGATCTTGTTTCCCTCACTCAAGAATTCCTCCATTCTGTAAAAACGAAAAAGATTCCCTCATTTGTTATGAAACTTGACCTATCTAAAGCCCATGACAAAGCTAACTGGGATTTCATAAGACTCTCTTTGATTCAAATTGGGATGAATTTAGAAATGGTAAACTAGATAATGGGCTATGTCAAAAATCCTTCGTTTGTTGTTTTGATAAATGGAGTTCCTTCTCCTTGCTTTCGATCCTCTCATGGTCTAAGACAAGGGTGTCCTCTGTCTCCATTATTGTTTCTGCTCATTGTGAATGGGTTAAGTATTTTGATCAAAGAGGAGAGACGAGATGGTTTTTAAAATGCATAAGGATTACCGATTCAAAAATTCTTTCCCATATTCTTTTTGTTGATGACATTGTCTTGTTTGGTGCAAGAATTCTCAAGGAATTTAAAGTTTTTAAAAACATTCTCGATCTTTTTTGTACTTCTAGAGGGATGGAAATAAATCAACACAATTGTATTTTGGGCCTCAATAGCCAAAATATCAAAAGGCATCATTCATAAAATTAGGAAAATTTATTTTCATTTTCTATGAGTTGGAAATGCATAAAATAAGAGTTATCCTTTGGTTAGGTGGTCAAAGTTGTCTATGCCAAAGGTTCTGGGTGGATGGGGGATAAAAAATTTGATATGGTTTAGTAAAGCATTAGAAGAAAAGAGTATGTGGATCTTCATCCACAGTGATATGTTGTGGGGAAGAGCTCTATCTTCAAAATACTTACAGGGTGTTGTGGGGTGGGCAGAGTTTTGTCTTCAAAATACTTACAGGGGAGGAATAAAATCGATTGGATAAGGAAGCCAAGAAAGAACACTCAAAATTTTTCGATAGTTTGGAAAGCTCTTGTCGAGGAATTTCCATTAGTGGGAATTACTTGACTTGGAGTGTTGGAAACGGTAAACAAGTAATAATAAGGGAATATCTGTGGTTAGGATATGGAAATTCTTTCAAGTTCCCAGCCGCTATGTTAAACATGTTTCATAATCAAGGGGTTTTCTCTTTAAAGGAAGCCTCAATAGAGGGTGTGGAAAGGATAGGAAGAATCAAATGGAAGAGTGTTGAAATGATGGAGTTGGAAGGTGTCGAGGTGGAAATATGGAAAACTTATGTTGCAGTTATTAGATCAAATTTTTTTCTTCTTAATGAAGAGGTAGAGGACTCTCTCTTATGGTCAGGGGATGATAAATGTGGAATCTTGTTTGAAAAGTTAGACTACAAGGTGCTAGTAGAGGATGTGTTTGAAGGGGAGGTAATTTGGTGGTGGAAGTTCATTTGGGACTAGATGGTTTCGATCAAATACAAAATTCTTCTATGGATGATGTTGGAAAACAAAGTTCTAACATGGGATAATGATGTGAGGAGAGGGTGGTGTGGACCGAATCGATGCTCTCTTTGTAATTGCAATGCTGAGAAGGTACAAAACCTGTTCATCGAATTCCCATATGCACAGTTGGTATAGTACTCCATTGAAAAAGAAATAAATTTACGTGGTATGCGTCGAGGAGATATGTTATCAGCGTGGGTAAAAAGGTGGAAAGAAAAATCAGAGATCAAAATTTACATCTCTACTGCCTTTTTCTTTGTTCATTTTCTCTGGTGGGCACATAATAGTGTCATTTTCCAAAATAGAGTCATTCGTGTAGAAGTGGTGGTTGGATTGGTCATCAAGCTAGTGGGTGAACACAAACCTTTTCATAAAGTGAAGAAACCCATAATTCCAATTATGCCATCGATTCTAGAAGGGGTGCCTTGGGGGTTTTTCAATGGGGCCTGATAGGGACACCCTACAAAATGTGGAGCTGGGGAAAAGTTATACATCAATAAAAATCATCATTACATAATCTGCTACGCTCACGGACTTGGCACAAATAACAAAGTGGAGTTGTCGACTCTTTGGGCTATGTTGTTTCAGGCATATTACTTACAAATATGAAAACTTCGAGTTTTTGGTGACTCCCGGGTGGTAATATATTGGATAAATGGTTCAACATGTTTCCATGTCAAAATACTTTGCCCTCTAATGTGTCAAATAAGAGACTTCATCGCAAACATGGACTATTTCAATTGTAAGCATATTGTGCGCAAATTAAATGGAGAGGATGAATTGTTATCCAAGGAGGTGTTGGAGATGGACGATGGTGATTTTTTTATGTAAGAGTTTCATGATGATAATTTTATCAACGAGTTTAATATCATATTATAAGCACATCCCATGTAATATGTTTTTTGAGTTTTTGAAATATCAGTGATGAATACTGTTAAGAAAAGAGGAAGGTATGGAAAGGAATAGCTGGAAAGTGAATTTTGTAAGATAGTTAATGAATTGTATTGAGTGCAAATATAATGGATAGTTTAGCTATAGCACTGAATACTAATATGTACATCTATTTTTCATGAAATATAAGTTTTTTTATTCTTACTTGGATTTCTTTCAAATGTTATTTCGATGCTTGAAAAGCATTAAGAGAAACGTTCCAAGATCACTAAATTTTTGATGGTTTAGAAGGTTAGGAAGTTCGATATTGTGACAAATATTTGGAAATTGGGATCTAATTTGGGTATACATAGGGCATTCTAGGAGAAAGTGCTTTTCATCTTCAACCCTCTTGGTGTCATTATGAAATTATGAAATCAACAATCTATACATTAAGGTTGTTTACGATCATTATTTAAACATTAGCATATTAAAATTATTATTATAAAAACTTCCCAAGCACAATGTCAACATTGTCATTGTTTCTATATTGCATGTAATCCCCTCACCTGTCCTTGTGTGCAGTAGTAGACCTAGCCTTTAATTTCATGATTGTGTAGTACTGGTCCCATCCTGTAATTTCATAATTGTTGACATACACACTTGGCTCCTATTATCTAATTTGAATATATCTTAAATAGTGCATTTTACATGTATGTACCCTTGGGTGGAATTTTTGAGTATATAAATTTTTATACTTCTCGTTAATTCCTATCATATTTGGGAATTGCTCAGAGTTTGATAGAACTAGACTATTTTGTTTGTAGAGTGCTACAAATAGTTTTTTTTTTTAACTCTATTTTCATGTATATCCATCACACAATGATGAATGAAAGCCATCAATTAATGATAAAAGTTTCCATTTAGAATAAGATTTATATGATTAAACTACAAGATTTCTTCCTCATGAAATAAAGTGCAGAACTAGTTGAGCAAGTGAAATTGTGAAAGAACTCATTCTGCAAATTCGGAAGCAACTAACACAAACATTCATAGTTTGATCCAAATTTTAAGAGAAAAACGAAATGAATACATATCATTAATAGGTGCTTAACACAAAATAACAGAGATACAGTAAAACTTGTTTTCTATTCAATAACGAAATAAGATGAAACTGTAAAATGCAGCGGAAACAAGCTTTCTGGAATGGTGGTGGCTTATCTCTGAGAAGAGATGTGACAACAACGCGCATTCACAAGAAGAAGGTTACAATGAGGCTCTGAAGGAATTTTTACAATAAGCAAGAATTCCAAAAACCCTATATATCCAAAAACCTAACCCTAGGAGATGAAGCACCAAAAGTCACGTGGGCCCTGCTTGGGTAAGTTAGTACATCAACTTCTCGGGGTCATAACGTTTGCATACGATCTCCATTTTAGGCGTGTGATAGCCCATTGGAAAGGTATCGTCGAGGAGATTCATTTTGGGGGCTCTTTCATGCCTTCAAACATCATTGTGGAGCTCGATCCTGAAAAAACTTCATTTAGACCCTCAAAATGGCCCCAGAAGTTAAAACTACTAAAAATAATAAATTGCCAAAATTGTCAAAAAACTGTTTTGATCCAATTGGAAAAGGTGGGTGGCCACCGATATCCATCTAGATCAATCCTCCCTCCTTAGGAAGAAATGGTCTCCATTGTGCTGAGGTCTCCCATCAGATGAGGAAATTTCTACTCAATTTGGCCCTGGGTGAGCGACTTGCCTTGGTGCAGGAGCTGCCCTGCTTTGACGACTCGATAAAGATGGATCCTTTGTTGTTGAGTGCCCTTGATCTGTCTATCCACAATATGATCATTGGATGCCTGTTGTAGGTAGTCGGGGTTGATATCTGTTGGTGTCAGTTGTTCTGCTACTTCTGAGGTGTCCAATAATGGTGGGAAATAAGGGCGAAGGAGATCCACGTTGAACACTGGGTGAAAACCAAGGAAAGGAGAAATGTTGAGCTCAAAATAATTGTCCCCCACGGCCTTGGTGATAGTGTTCGACTCATAATGGAGTGGGCAAAGCTTCTGACGAGGTCCTATAAGGCGTTCTTTTTTTCAAGTGCAACCAAACTTTGTCGCCCACCTGAAACTTATGCGACACCCAATGTTGATCATGGCACTGTTTGTACTTGTCATTGGACTTCTGTAGGATATCCTGAACCTGTTGGCGGATGTGCTGGATCCACTCAATAAACCAGGTGGCTTTGTCAGCTTCAGTTGGAGCAGGAGATGAGTTGGTCGAGGTGACCGCAAGGGGAAGTGCAACATCTATGGGTCCCAATGGTTGGAATCCCAACCCCACTTGAAAGGGGTTGTGGTCGGTTGAGCTATGCAGGGCTCAGTTGTAGCTATGATGGACATAGGGAAGGAACTCATCCCATGTGAGAGGGTACTTTGAATTATATATGCAAAGGATATGCACAATTATTTGATTTACAACCTCGGTTTGGCCATCTATCTGGGGGTGGAAGGCCATGGATTTGGTGAGCTTGGTGTCCAGCAGTGACCAAAGGCTCGACCAAAATGTGTTGAGAAATCGACTATCCCAATCTGAGATAATGGGATTGTGGGATTCCAAAATGTACCCAGACTCATTCAAAGAAGAGATTGGCAGTGGCCTCTGCTGTGATGCTCTTCTTGCAGGCAACCAGAATCTCCATCTTAAAAAAGCGATCAACAACCACAAAAAACACAGTCATTTCCCCGCTTGGTGGATGGGAGGCCCGACATGTAGTCCATTGAGATGGATTCCCATGGCTTGTCAGGAGTAGGAAGAGGGGTGTACAGGCCCGGTTTCTTAGTGGTCGGTTTGACAATAACACAGGCAATGCAGGACTTGATATACTTGATGACCTCCTATCGAAGTTTCGGCCAGTATAAATGTTTCTGTAGCATCGCCACTGTTGTTTCAACGCCAAAGTGTCCTACCACCCGACTGTAGTGGGCTTCCCAGATCAGCTTCACTCGCTCACTTGATGGAACACAGATATGGCCCAGACGACACAACAACCCATCCTGAAGATGGAAATTATCGAAAATTGCGTTTGCACCCAACATTTGGTAGGTGGTGGCGAAGTCAGGTTTTGTCTCATAGATTTAGGGCCATCCATATGTCTCATGGCTACAAGAGTCTAGCACCGTGGTGAGTGCCGCGACTGGCGGTCTGCTGAGGCAATCAACGATGTGATTGGTGTTTCCTATTTTATACTTGATGTTGAGGTGGAATTGCTGCAAGTATGTGGACCACTTTTGATAGCGATCATTCTGCAATTTTCCCTATGTCTGTATGAACTGTAGTGGCTTATGATCAGTGTGGATGAATGTCTCCTTCCCAAGAATGTAATGTCTCCACTGGCCGCATGCTTGCCCAATGGAGTACATTTCTTTGTCATAATTAGGGTACTTACGGACAATATCTGATAGTGTCTCACTATGATAGGCCACAGGGTGGCTGTGCTGAGTGAGAACGACGCCCACAACATAGTCTGAAGCATCTGTCTCGATCTCAAAAGGATGTTGCAGGTCTGGTAGTGAAAGTACTGGGGCTGAGCACAAGCGCTACTTCAAATCATCGAATGCTTGTTTTTGGGACCGGCCCCATGCAAATTTTGCCTTACCACCACCCTTGTTTATTTGGCTGAGGGCCCATGCAATATGGGAGAAACCCAACACAAAATTGCAGTAGAAATTGGCAAGGCCCAAGAAGCTCTGAAGCTCAGTGAGTGTTGTTGGGGCTGGCTAGTCACGGATGACTTGGATCTTGGCTAGATCCACATGTACGCCATACTGATCAATTATGTAGCCCAGGTAATGGACCCTGTCCATATCGAAGGAGCTTTTTTCCAAGTTGGCGTATAGCTTGTGCTGCTGCAGGGTGTGCAAAACCCGTTGAATATGCTGCAAGTGTTCGACCCAAGTCTTGCTGTAAATTAGAATGTCATCCAGATACACCACTACAAAGGTATTGGTTAATGGTCAAAAAATATCATCCATCATCCTCATGAAAGTGGCTGGATCATTTGTCAAACCAAAGGGGATGCCCAACCATTAAAAAGACCTTCCTTTGACTTGAAGGTGGTCTTGCATACATCTGTCTGTTCGATCGGGACCTGGTGGTAGCTAGACTTCAGATCAATCTTATTGAAGTATTTGGCCCTCGTGGGTTGATCAAGGAGGTCATCGATTCAGGTAATCGAGTACCAGTTTCTGACTGTGATTTTATTCAGAGCCCGGTAATCAATACAGAGTCGCCAGGTTCCATCTTTCTTCTGTACCAACACGATTGGGCTCCCGCAAGGTGATGATCTGGGGCGGATGTGCCCCTTGTGGAGCAGTTTTTGGATCTGTCGCTTGATCTCTTCATTCTCTAACAAAGAGTGGCGATAGACTGGCCCATTGGGTAGCAGTGCGCCGGGGGTTAGATCAATGGGGTGCTTCACCTGGTAGTGAAGAGGTACCCCTATAGGTGAGGAGAATATATTCGAGTATTCTTCCATGACCTTATCTACTTGTTTCTGCTGTGTGGAGAGGTCGGCCGCAGAGACCCTGGATGTGGCTGTGATCTTTCACTTATTTTGAGAGAGAATCACGAAGAAGACAAACTTCCCCATCTAAGAGATGACCTTCTTGCATTGCTTAGCAGAGATCAAGGAAATAACACTAGGTGGGACTGCCTCGGGTATCTTGTGTAATTTCCTATTCAAAGTAATAATAACACTACGAGGCCTAGATTCATATACAACATGACATTTCCATAAATAAGGTTGGCCTAAAAGAAAATCACAAACTTCGAGAGGAGAAACATCACACAATACCTTGTCTTTCAAGGGCTTGATGATGTACGACAGTCGGCACTGTTGGCTGACGTGGAGATTGCTTCCTTGGTGGAGCCATCCAATGGTGTACGGTTGTGGGTGCGGCGTTGTTGGTAGGGCCAACCGCTTGATGACCTCTGCTGAGATGAGGTTCTTCTGGCTACCGCTATCAATGATGAAGTGCACTGGGGTGCCTTTTACCCACATCTATGAATGGAAGAGGCGCTCTCCTTCTTCTGGCTCGTCTAGTTCACCAGGCTGGAGATTGGTGGTAGCAACGGTGGCATTGGGTTCCACATCAATAATTTTATCTTCCCCTTTCTGGTTCTAGATCAGAGTCATAATCTGCATCTGATACATAGGCTTTCACTTCAGCTACCAGTGACTTCTTTAAGCGACAATCAACAGTGTTATGCCAAGGCCTCTTATGGAAGTTGCACCACTTCCCAGTATCTTTCTTTCTCTTTCTAGTGTCCTTCTTTGCTTGCGGCTTGGACTGGTTTTCCTGATACTTTCCATCTTTTCTCTGTCCTTTGTTCAGTAGTTTGGGGCCACCCTTTCCTGGCTTTTGTTGTGAGCGGTTCCCAGGCCCAAATTGCCACGTCTTTTGTTTGAGCTTCTGCTTGATTTTGACGGCATATCGGTAGGTCGTGCCCAAGGATGAGATGTCCAGAAATTACGTTTCGGTCTGGATGTATATATGCAAAGCATTGCGATACTTGAGCACCAGATGTCTCTCTGAATATTTGATACCCAACTTGGTGCGCAAGGTATGGAAGATATTTGTGAAATTTGGCACTGCTTGGTCAATTTCTTGCCGCAGTGCGGTCCATTTCGTATATAGGTCATCATAACTTCCGACAGGGTAGTATTGTTCCTTAATAGCATCCTTGAAGGATTCCCATATGGTCGTGACTGAAAATAATGAGGTTTTCCCTATTTCCGTTTGCTCACAGAAAGTTTCCCACCAATCTTTGACATGGGGAATGACTTTGAGGAGCGCAAAAGTAATCTTTTCTTTACTCAAAAAGTTATGGACAAAAAAATACCCTTCTAGTAGATTCAACCACTTGTCTACAACACATGCATCTATCTGACCTTCAAATATAGGAATATCGAAGTTTATTTGTACCTTGAAGGGGGCGGTGCCTCCGTTCGAAGAAGATGCGTCACCTATTGGTAGCCGTCGAAGGATTTGAGCGAAACTATCCATCATCTCATTCCTCTATTGCGTGAGCACTTCCTCAATAAAAAATTTGAAAGGATCTCCTGTCCCATCATATTTATTTTCTCCTGCCATGGGAGGTCACTTGGGCATGCGAGAGCTTCTTTCCTCAATAGAAACAAGCTCGAGACCCAACTCTTTGTAATCCGACCTCGTTGGGGACATGCATTAAGACGACAAGGAGTAGACCGCTCTGATACCATTGATCCATATTTTATGAGAAGAACAAAATGAATATAGATTATTAACATGTGCTTAACACAAAATAATAGATATACAATAAAACTGGTTTTCTATTCAATAATGAAATAAGATGAAACTGTAAAATGCAGCGGAAACAAGCTTGCTGGAATGGTGGCGGCTTATCTTTGAGAAGAGATGTGACGACATCGTGTATTCACAAGAACAAGGTTACAATGAGGCTCTGAAGGCATTTTTACAATAAGAAATAATTCCAAAACCCATAGACATCCAAAAAGCTAACCCTTGGAGATGAAGCGCCAAAAGTCATGTGGGCCCCGTTTGGGTAAGTTAGTACATCAACTTCCCGGGGTCGTAACTTTTGCATACGATCTCCATTTTAGGTGTGTGATAGCCCGTTGGAAAGGTATCATAGAGGAGATTCATTTTGGAGGCTCAATCATGCCTTCAAATATCATTGGGGAGATTGATCCTGGAAAACCTTCATTTAGGCCCTCAAAATGGCCCCGGAAGTTAAAACTGCTAAAAATAGTAAATTGCCAAAATTGTCAGAAAACTGTTTTCAGCCAGTTGGAAAAGGTGGGTGGCCACTGATATCCATTTGGGTCAATATTCCCTCCTTAGGAATCAATGGTATCCATTGCGTTGAGGTCCCCCATCAGATGAGGAAATTTCTGCTGAATTTGGCCCCAGGTGAGCCACTTGCCTTGGTGCAAGAGATGCCCTACTTTAACGACTCGATAAAGCTGGATCCTTTGCTATCGAGTGCCCTTGATATATCTATCCACAATATGATCATTGGATGCCTGTTGTAGGCATTCGGGGTTGATCTCTGTTGGTGTCAGTTGTTTTTCTACTTCTAAGGTGTCCAATAATGGTGGGAAATAAGGGTGAAGGAGATCCACGTTGAACACTGGGTGCAGACTAAGGAAAGGAGGAATATTGAGCTCAAAAGAATTATCCTCCATGGCCTTGGTGATAGTGTATGGCCCATAATGGAGTGGGAGAAGCTTTCGATGGGGTCTTGTAAGGTGTTCTTTCTGCAAGTGTAAACAAACTTTGTCACCCACCTGAAACTTATGCGACACCTGTTGTTGATCATGGCACTGTTTGTACTTGTCATTGGACTTTTGTAGGATATCCTGAACCTGTTGGTGGATGTGATGGATCCACTCAATGAACCAGGTGGCTTTGTCATCTTCAGTTGGAGCAAGAGATGAGTCGGTCGAGGTGACCGCAAGGGGAAGTGAAACATCTATGGGTCCCAATGGTTGGAATCCCAACCCCACTTGAAAGGGGCTGTGGTCGGTTGAGCTATGCAGGGCTCAGTTGTAGCTATGTTGGACATAGGGAAGACACTCATCCCATGTGAGAGGGTGCTTTGAATTATACATGCAAAGGATATGCACAATCATTCGATTTACAACCTCAGTTTGGCCATCTATCTGGGGGTGGAAGGCCATGGATTTGGTGAGCTTGGTGTCCAGCAGTGACCAAAGGCTCGACCAAAATGTGTTGAGAAATCGACTATCTCAATCTGAGATAATGGTTTGTGGGATTCCAAAATGTACCCAGACTCGTTCAAAGAAGAGCTTAGCAGTGGGCTCTGCTGTGATGCTCTTCTTGCAGGCAACCAGAATCGCCATCTTAAAAAAGCGATCAACAACCACAAAAACAAAGTCATTTCCCCGCTTGGTGGATGGGAGGCCCGACATGTAGTCCATTGAGATGGATTCCCATGGCCTATTAGGAGTAGGAAGAGGGGTGTACAGGCCCTATTTCTTAGTGGTCGGTTTGGATATAGCGCAGGCAGTGCAGGACTTGATATACTTGATGACCTCTTGTTGAAGTTTCGGCCAGTATAAATGTTTCTGTAGCATCGCCACTTTTGTTTCAACACCGAAGTGTCCTGCCACTCGACTGTAGTGGGCTTCCCAGATCAGCCTCGCTCGCTCACTTTATGGAACATAGATATGGCCCAGATGACACAACAACCCATCCTGAAGATGGAAATTATCGACAATTGTGTTTGCACCCAACATTTCTTAGGTGGTGGCGAAGTCAGGGTCTGTCTCATAGAGTTGGGGACATCCACATGTCTCATGGACGCAAGAGTCTAGAACCATGGTGAGTGCCGTGACTGGTGGTATACTGAGGCAATCAACGATGCGATTGGTGCTTCCTGTTCTATACTTGATGTTGAGGTGGAATTGCTGCAAGTATGTGGACCACTTTTGATGGTGGTCATTCTGCAATTTTCCTTGTGTCTGCATGAACTACAGTGGCTTATGATCAGTGTGGATGACTGTCTCCTTCCCAAGAATGTAATGTCTCCACTACCGGTATGCTTACACAATGGATTAAATTTCTTTGCCGTAAGTAGGGTACTTACGGACAGTATCTGACAGTGTCTCACTATGATAGGCCACGATGTGGCTGTGCTGAGTGAGAATGGCCCCGACAACATGGTCTAAAGCATATGTCTCGATCTCAAAAGGATGTTGCAGGTCTGGTAGTGAAAGTACTGGGGTTGAGCACAAGCGTTGCTTCAAATCATCGAATGCTTGTTGTTGGGACTGGCCCCACGAAAAGTTCGCCTTACCACCACCCCTATTTATTTGGCTGAGGGCCCACCCAATATGGGAGAAACCCAACATGAACCTGCGGTAGAAATTGGTAAGGCCCAAGAAGCTCTGAAGCTCAGTGAGTGTTGTTGGGGCTGGCCAGTCAAGGATGAATTGGATCTTGGATAATCCACATGTACGCCATGCTGATCAATGATGTAGCCCAGGTAATGGACCCTGTCCATGCCGAAGGAGCATTTTTCCAAGTTGGCATATAGCTTGTGCTGTCGCAGGGTGTGCAGAACCTACTGAATATGCTGCAAGTGTTCAACCCAAGTCTTGTTGTAAATTAGAATGTCATCTAGATACACCACTACAAAAGTATTGGTGAGTGGTCACATGATATCGTCCATCATCCTCATGAAAGTGGCTGGAGCATTTGTCGAACCAAAGGGCATGACCAACCATTCAAAAAGGCCTTCCTTTGACTTGAAGGTGGTCTTCCATACATTTGTCTGTTCTGTCGGGACCTGGTGGTAGCCAGACTTCAGATCAATATGAATGAATTATTTGGCCCCTGTGAGTTGATCAAGGAGGTCATTGATTCAGGGAATCGGGTACCGGTTTCTGACTGTGATTTTATTCAGAGCCCGGTAATCAATACAGAGTCACCAGGTTCCATCTTTTTTCTGTACCAACATGATTGGGCTCGCATAAGGTGATGAGCTGGGGCGGATGTGCCCCTTGTGGAGTAGTTCTTGGATCTGTCGCTTGATCTCCTCATTCTCTAAAAAAGAGCGACGATAGACTAGCCTATTGGGTAGCGATGCGCCGGGGGTCAAATCGATGGGGTGCTTGACTTGGCAGTGCAGAGGTACCCCTGTAGGTGAGGAGACGATATTCGAGTATTATTCCACGACCTTATCTACTTGTTTCTGCTGTGTGGAGAGGTCGGCCGCAGAGACCCTGGATGTGGCTGTGATCTTTCGCTTATTCTGAGAGAGAATCACGAAGAAGACAAACTTCCTCGTCTGAGAGATGACCTTTTTGCATTGCTTAGCAGAGATCAAGGAAATAGCACTAGGTGGGACTGCCTCGGGTATCCTGTACAATTTCTTGTTCAAAGTAATAATAACACTATGAGGCTTAGACTCATATACAACATGACGTTTCCATAAATAAGGTTGGCCCATAAGAACATCAGAAAATTTGAGAGGAGCAACATCACACAATACCTCGTCTTTGAAGGGCATGATGCTGTACGACAGTCGACACTGTTGGCTGACGCGGAGATCGCTTCCTTGGTGGAGCCATCCAATGGTGCACGGTTGTGGGTGTGACGTTGTTGGTAGGGCCAGCTGCTTGATGACCTCTACTGAGATGAGGTTTTTCTGGCTACCACTATAAACGATGAAGTGCAGCAAGGTTCCTTTTACCCACATCTGTGAATGGTTGAGGCACTCTCCTTCTTCTGGCTCGTCTGGTTCACCAGGCTAGAGCTTGTTGATAGCAACGCTTGCACTAGGTTCCACGTCAATGATTCGTCTTCCTATTTCTAGTTCTATCTCAGATTCATAATCTGCATTTGATTCATAGGCTTTCACTTCGGCCACCAATGACTGCTTTGAGTGATAATCAACAGTGTTATGCCAAGGGATCTTATGGAAGTCACACCACTTCCCAATATCTTTCTTTGTCTTTCTGGTGTCCTTCTTTGCTTGTGTCTTGGAATGG
Source organism: Picea engelmannii (assembly GCA_009831015.1). NCBI lineage: Eukaryota > Viridiplantae > Streptophyta > Pinopsida > Pinales > Pinaceae > Picea > Picea engelmannii. Next base: position 62,499 of record ML811111.1, on the reverse strand, counting down.
TTGTCCTAATACTGTCCATCTTTTCTCTGTCCTTTGTTCGGTAGGTTGGGGCTTCCCTTTCCTAGCTTTTTTTGTGAGGGGTTCCTAGGCCCAAATTTCTGCGTCTTTTGTTTGAGCTTCTGCTCGATTTTGACAGCATATCGGTAGGTCACGCCCAAGGATGAAATGTCCAGAAATTCCATTTCCTTCTAGATGTATCTATGTAGAGCACCATGATAATTTAGCACCAAATGTCTCTCCGAATCTTTGATACCCAACTTGGTGCGCAAGGTATGGAAAATATTTGTAAAATCTGGCACTGCTTGGTCTCTTCCTTTCCGCAGTGTGGTCCATTTGGTATACAGGTCGTCATAACTTCCAACAGGGTAGTATTGTTCCTTAATAACATCCCTGAAGGATTCCCAGGTGGCCGTTACTAAAAATAATGAGGTTTCCTCTGTTTCCTTTTGCTCATAGAAAGTTTCCCACCAATCTTTGACATGGGGAACGACTTTGAGGAGCACAAAAGTAATCGTTTCTTTATTCGAAAAGTTATGGACAGAAAAATACCCTTCTAGTAGATTCAACCACTTTTCTACAACATCTGTGTCTATATGACCTTCAAATATAGGAATATCGAAGTTTATTTGTACCTTGAAGGGGGCAGTGCCTCCGTTCGAAGAAGATGCGTCGCCTGTTGGTAGCCGCCGAAGGATTTGCATGAAATTATCCATCATCTCCTTCCTCTGTTGCGTGAGGGATCCCTGAATAAACAGTTTGAAAGGATCTCCTCTCCCGTCATCTCTCTTTTCTCCTACCATGGGAGGTCGCTTGGGCGTGCAAGAGCTTCTTTCCTCAAGAGAAACAAGCTCGAGACCCAACTCTTTATACTCCGACCTCGTTGGGGACATGCATTAAGACGACAAGGAGAAAAATGCTCTGATACCACTGATTCGAATTTTATGAGCACAAAAAAATGAATATAGAATATTAACAGGTGCTTAACACAAAATAACAGAGATACAATAAAACTGGTTTTCTATTCATTAACGAAATAAGTTGAAACTGTAAAATGCAACAGAAACAAGCTTGCTGGAATGCTGGCAGCTTATCTCTGAGAAGAGATGTGACGATAGTGCGCATTATTAAGAAGAAGGTTATAATGAGGCTCTGAAGGCCTTTTTAAAATAATCAAGAATGCCAAAAACCCTAGACATCCAAAAACCTAACCCTAGGAGATGAAGCGCCAAAAGTCATGTGGGCCCCGTTTGGGTAAGCTAGTACATCAACTTCCCAGGGTCGTAACTTTTGCATACGATCTCCGTTTTAGGCGTGTGATAGCCCGTTGGAAAGGTATTGTCAAGGAGATTAATTTTGGGGGTGAAATAATTCCTTCAAATATCATTGAGGAGCTCGATCCTGAAAAACCTTCATTTAGGCCCTCAAAATGGCCTCGAAAGTTAAAACTGCTAAAAATAGTAAATTGCCAAAATTGTCAGAAAATTGTTTTGAGCCAGTTGAAAAAGGTGGGTGGCCACCAATATCCATATGGATCATAGTTGTATCTTAACAATAACATCAAATATAATTTTAGTAAAATTTGAACACATTGTTAAGAAATTGAAGAAGTATGGTTCATAATTACAAGTTATTGTTTAGTAGATTGACAAAATGTTTGAGAATGTATTTTTATTTATATATTAGTTGTTTATGTCATATAACATTCACACTTACAATTGATATGACATATTGACATAAATTAATTAAATACAATATATATTTTTTTAAATAATAAGTTGTAATAAAAATAAATAAATTGCACATAAATAATAATAGCAAAGAACACACAAAATGAATCAATTCAATACAATTATCCTAAATCTATCTTAGCTCTAAACTCATGATGAGAGGGATCAAATCATTCCAATACGAATTTATTTGAAAGTATTAAACTTGAGGGAAGGTTTTCACTTCAAGGGATTTGACCCTTTCGCTTATAAATCTTAATATAAGATAGATTTACGTTGTTAATAATTTTTCACCAATCTATACGAGTTAAACCACATATCAACATTATAGTCTTGAAAATGCCAAAATTATGTAAATTGGGTGTATTGAATTCTCACCAATGAGCACAAATCAACCATCTTAGAAACATATATAATTAAGACTTTTCTAGAGTTGGGAAATTGTGATACACTCACTCTATAATATTTGAAATATTTTGTAGCATGTAAACATAAATCTTCCCCTCACCTACAATTTCTATTTATATTAAAATTTATATTGTATATAAATCACCAAGTATATCCATACTAGAAAATCATGTACACTTTTTCATGGTCTATTTAAGTACACTTGTCATAGTCAATTCTGAGTTTTGGCTCTAAATATGTCCTCCATCCTTTGAGAGACATTGATCTAATCCTTCATGAATAAAAAAAAAGCAATAAATAATTTAATGTCTGTCCTTTGAGAGACATTGATCTAATCCTTCATTAATAAAAAAAAATGCAATAAATAACTCAATACCCTATCAGGAATGAAAATAAAATGAGCATTTAATAATCCTTTAACATGATAAAAAACTTCAATACTCTAACATTGAAGTAAGATATATGCTTATTGATGTAATTGGAAGATTGATTTATGTCTTTGTAATATTTCTTATGAACAAACAAAGAACAACAAGGGTTACATAGGCTCTAAAGAAAGTTAGCACCCTAAATGGACTGCAAACCACAATGGAAAGAACTTAAAAAGATAGATCTAGTATCAAATCAGTGTTTTACATAGTATATGAAATGATAAATTGAGTATTAGATCTTGATATACCATAAAACATTCTTAACCCCACACTACTTAGAAAAAAGAGATCAAAGTATCAAATTAGGGTTTTACATAGTATATGAAACAATAAAATGAGTATTAGATCTTAATATAATGCAAAAAGAGATACACTCATAACATTAAATAAAAACAAGAAAAAAATGGATTAAGCATGGAACCTAATTTTCTATCAGTAGTGAGCACTTACTGAAGGAAAACTAGGCACAACACTTGACCTACTTTTGTTCTCTCCATAGTGCTTGATAAAACTAATAAAAGGAAATTTGGCTACAAATATTACTTCTAAAAGACTATTGAATATACCGTAATATGTCCAATATTAAAGAAATTATTTTAATATAAAAAAATTCGTCCAACCTAAAAAATGTTATGACCCAAAGGGGAAATATATAGGGTTAAATGTATATGATATGACCCCAAGGGGGGGAATATATGGGGTTAAATGTACATATAATGTGTAAATATATATGTAATAGGGTCGACCTAATAGTAAATGGGCCTCATGTGTGGGTGTGAATAGGTATATATAGAGATAATATATTCATTATTGGAAACATGTGAATTGTGATGTATAAATGTATTTGGTTATGTGGAGGAGGTTATCCCATTGTTTAAGGAGTTTTGTTATGACCCAAAGGGGAAATATATAGGGTTAAATGTATATTATATGACCCTATATATTCCCCCTTTGGTTCATAACAAAAAAAAACCTAAAATTTCACATTTTAACTATATTTTACCTTAAAAAAAAATCCATGGATGTTTTATTCAACACAACCCTTAGCAATGGAGAAAATGTGTCCCCTTTCCTTGAAAATATAAGAATATGATTTCAAATTTATCTTTTCCCCTTGAAAATAGGTGAATATGATTCATCATCCAATACATTGTTTGGCTATTTATATCTGAAAATAGTAATAGGGTTTTGAGATAAGGATAAATATAATATATTTAAATAATATAAAATATTTTCTGACCTTAAAAAATTACTCTAATTTTTTTCCTTTTGGCTATAATTCTCCCCTAAAGAATGCCCTCTGTTGAACATCCTTGCTTATGACCAATTTTAATAATTATCTCAAGGCTACACATTCAACATAATTATTTGTCCCATTCCCAATATTGGCTTTGAATTTGATAAAATGATTTGTCACATGTACATGTTTTTTCACTCTAAATATTTGATTTCATATCTTCTTCTTTATGATGCTCCTTTCTCACAATTTTTTTCAAGTCCATTTTCTTTCTATTAATTGGATGCTTTCTTCTTTTTTCCCATCAAAGTGATTTTTTAGTTTGGACCGAGGTAGCTAGTGGATTTGTTTCAATAGTGGTGTCCCTCATGCTTTGACATGTACCATAGGACTACCATGGTTAATTTTATTGTAAGGGGGGGTAATTTTTTAGACTATGAATATTCAACTTCAAACGTTCTTCTTTGTAATGTTCCCTTCTCACAAGTTTCTTCAAGTTTGTTTCCTTATCCTTAATCAGATGCATGTTTTTTTGTCCTTACATTGTCATTTTGGTTTGCGTTGAGGTAAATGGGGGATCTATTTCAAGTGTTACATCATTCAATTCATGGAATGTAGCAATGGGATTATTGTTGTTGTTAATGTTAGGGGAATGGTTCAAACTTTGCATCATCAATGCTTGGTCTGAACTACATCAAGTGGAATACAATTGAAGTAGCATTGTAACAAAAACATTAAGCACAAATGCATGTGCCTCAGTAGACCATATATATATATATATATATATATATATATATAT
>ML811111.1:44343-57545 GCA_009831015.1 Picea engelmannii | reverse complement strand
ATATATATATATATATATATATATATATATATATATATATATATATATATAGTAAGGAAGATGCATAGCCATTGTATTGTGAAACCTACCATTTCTATTGTTCCTTCTTTACACAAGGCTATGCTATTAGCAACAAATTCTCTCTAATCAAGAGCATAATGTTTACGTTTTTCAATTTCTTGAATGTAATGTTTCTACACACATACCATTGGAATCATTTCATTTATGAGATGTGAGTTGAAAAATGTCAAAGATAAACATATTTTCAAAGATTACAATTCAAAGGAACTAGCAAACCAACAAATGGAAGAGAAAACATAAATATCATGGGAATTGCAAAGAGGTTGACATCTTGCCAAGCCTTCCTTTGCTATAGCTATTTCTAATGCTACCATGTAGGCTTATGTAGAGCATTTTTCTTTTTCATAGGATAAGACAAGCAGTTTGGAAAAGGAAATTGTTAAAATGCACACGAATTTAGATAAGAATGAAGTAATTTACATTAATATGATACACATATAAATACATGATCATGACCTTTGGATTGGTCTTCCAAGAGGTCTCTTGGACTCCTGATGACGATTCCTATTCACTTGACTATTCATATTCCGTCAGTGAATAATAAAATAACCCTAATGGATTATGTTTACAACATTCCCNCCCCCCCCCCCCCCCCCCCCCCCCAACCAATATGAAGGGGTGTATGTGAGTCCAACAAGAGAGATGAAATATGGAAATGGAAATATTCCAATGGTTGAATGTTCTCTCGGAATATGGTGGTTGTTGGATGACCACAAACCAAATGGCTAGCAAAAGTTGATGTCTTCTACAAAATGGTGGTTTAAGGAAGACCACAGACTATGGAACTTGGCTCTAAGGATCAGTGGTTCCCAGAACAATTCCAAATTTATCTATAAGTTGATGTCTTCTGATAATTATAAGTGCTCTCAAATGGAGGTTTAAACATGACCAAAAATTGTTGTGTAACAAAAGTTGTAAGTATTCTAATAAATGGAGGTTTAATATGACCACAAATTGTTGTATAGTAGAAGCTATAAGTCTTCTACTAAATGGAGGTTTAAGGAAAAAGACAAACCAAATCATGTTGATGGTTCTAATTCTGGCTTGATTGTTCTTGCTTGATTGATAGGACTTCAAAACTTGAAGCCTGACTACCAATCAATGATATTATTCCCCCCTGTTAGGGACAAGATGAGAGGATGGAAATATTTCCACTGTAAGATTTGTCAATACTAGAGAATGAATTCTTCATTATGAATGATATATCTTATTTATTGTTCATGACCATTTGTAACATCCCCACTATAATCCCTAATTTAATTAATGCATAATGTAGATATAAATGTGGCTATGGCCAATCAATGTAATATGCAAATGTAATTTATGAATTGTATATAAATATAATGAAATACCATTTGTTGGTATATGGATAGATATGGGGGTTGATTAATCCACAAGAGATGGGGATGCATAGAGAGGGGTCCAAAGGGGAAATAATTTATGGGTATTAATTCAAACCCACTTTTCTGAATTTTATTCTCATTTGGGGAAAACTTCTATTTCCTGGTTGAGTGTATGAGAGCCCAATCATTGAATACTTTTCATAGGGTGGGTGTGAGAGTCACATCCCATAGATATTGGAGAGCATGGGGTTGAGGTACAATCAACATTGGGTAGAGTGAGCAATCAATTGTCTTGGGGAAAGAGAGGAAATTCGTATGGGTAGTAACATGCAATTTTTCACATTCATATTTACATGAACAACAAGAGAAAACGGGGGAGAGAAGCTGGGGATCTAGAAAAACAAGGCTGGGAGAATTTTGGAGCATATTGGAGTGTCTTTGGAGAATTTTGGAGTTGGAAATTGAAGAGGTAGGTTGTCATGCCTGAAAAGTGAAATCTTGGGTGAGTTGCACTGTATCGACAAATGTTTGTTGTTATTTTTGTTGGTGGTTTTCCTGGCAATGAGTTCCATTGAGTTCCCAACAGAGAGATTCCTAACTACCCGTGCCATAGTGATGCAGGAGCATCCACAACATCCGAAATACATCATATGAGCCAGCGCGAGGAGAAAGAGGACGTACAGCTGGACATGCCAGCAAACCTTTTTGATTTTAAATTTCACCTTGGTATTGTTGCGCCGCCGCTTACTAAAGGCATTCAAAGCTGAGCACATTTGTAATGTAGTGTAGATAAGGAGACATTTAACTATTTTAAATGCTGGTAGATAGGGTTAGCTGTAGATTAGACAGTTTCATCTTCCAGGAGGGAAAACGAATATAGGCACCCTCCTTGTGTAAATTGATGGATTATTCAGCATTAGCAAGAGGGAAAGGAGCAGAGCAGAGAGTCTGTGAAGAACCTCCATGTACAGTTATTGAATTAATAGGAAGAGCTTTGACTCAATCCCATGGACGTGTTTGATCTCTGTGTGTTGTTGATATTGTGCTTGTGCATGTTTGCTTCATTTTATGCTTATCTGTTATATGCTACTTATGTGATTGCATATCAGGTTAGAAACCTGAGAGAATGAGTTTCAATTGTTTCTCTGCTTAGGCCAGGATATTCCTGCATCGAGTGCAGTTGAATACCTCCGCATAGAGTGCATCGAGGAGGCTAAGTAGTTGAACCTTTGTTCTCACTTCATTCAGAGTTGGATCAAGTTGTTTGAGCCGCGCAGGTGAGTGCAGGTCATATTGAGTCTCAGTAGAAATCTGAGAAGGGGAAGGTTGAATTCGTTGCGAGCGTGTGCGCACGGGACATAGAAGACTTCAACACTTTCAGAAGTGATTGAAGATCGAGCACAAGGAGCGTGTTCGAAGAATCCTTGAAGGAGTCGGGGAACAAATCTCAGAAGAGACAGCCCTTTCGTTCGCTGAAGAAATCGACTCAGTAGAGGTCGCACAGGACGAAGGTGGTGGAGCAGAGATCTCTTCATAGAGGAAGAGAATCGGCGACTTAGATTTATTGGGAAGACTCGCGAGGTCCCGTGGATCGTCGGATCTGGAAGAAGGAGCGAGGCGGTTAACCCTCAGGCGCAGGGAGGATCATTGGTCATCGCCCATCGGCGAATCGGGGTTGGAGAGCGCAAGGATCGCATGCACGTCAAAATCGCGAAGTGCGATCCCCCGATTTGATCTGAGCCGTCGACCGTTGGAGGGACAGATGGCATAAATCCAAAACATCGGAGTTTCGGCATTCAGGGTTTTCCAACGGTACGGACTTTGGTGTCGTGGGTCCGCGATCCGCGAAGTCCCGAAGACTAACGTGGCAGCGTGGGGCTCGGAGGCATAGTGGAGTCCAGGTGGCGCATTCACGAGGGAGCGGGGTTTCGGCACTCAGAGGTTCGTGTTGCATGAGGTACGCGACCACATAAAGGTCGTTTTCCCGATAAGAAAATCCCCGATAGAGCGAGAGTGTTGACCGTTGACATCGCGGGTCGGGGTTCGGGTTTTCATATTGCATGAGAGGTACACACTAGGTTCGCGAGTCCGCGAAACCCGAGTTCCCGAGTCTCGAAAGACCAGATAGCGAGAAGATTGTGGGTAAAGGACTCCCGAGGGAGTTGGAAGAGCTTGGACTCTTTGAGCCGAGAGTTTGTGAAGGTCCTGGTGGGAGCTACCGTGCTCACTGAGGGGCAGGGAGCTGTCAGGTGGTATCAGAGCCTGGAAAGGGAAGGAAGCTCTCTTCGTTCAGGTAGAAGAGGGAAGCAGGTATATAATGCCGCCAAGGAGAGAGAGGCAATCGACTGGTCGCGAAGACAGGGATGCCTGAAGAAGAGGCAGGCATCCAGGGAATCCTGAGATGGAACGCCAGATACGAGATCTCAGGGCGAGACTCGAGGATATGGAGACCACTCAGAGGCGTGGAGCCGATGTAGGAGAGTTCAGCAATCCTGAGATTGAGAAGGAAGCTGGACATGATGAAGGTGAGGTCTCAGCCGAGGATGCCTCGACAGAGAGGTTGATCAGAGCTATCTCCAGGATGAGCTCGAAGACAAAAATGGACATCCCGACTTATGAGGGGAGTCTAAACGCAGAGGAGTTGCTGGATTGGATCCGAGCACTCGACACCTACTTTGATTATGAGGATATCGAAGAGGACAAGAAGGTAAGGCATGCCGTCACGAGGCTGAAAGGACATGCAGCCTTATGGTGGGATGAGCTGCAGGCGGACAGGCGTTCAAAAGGCAAGCAGAAGATCAAAAGCTGGGATCGGATGATCGCCAAGATGAAGGCGAAGTTTATTCCGAGAGATTACCAGATCACACTGTTCAGGCGTATGCAGAACCTGAGACAGAAGCTGATGATGGTGAAAGAATACACTGAAGAATTCTACAGGCTCAACATCCGAGCTGGTCATCGAGAGAGTGATGACGAAAAGGTGGTCAGATACCTGAATGGTCTCAGGTATGACATTCAGGATGAGATGAGCTTGCTAACCATCCGGACAGTTGAGGATGCGTATCAGGTGGCTCTGAAAGCCGAAGAGAAGCTGAGCTGCAAGCAGGGTCAGCGAGGGCAAGGCAGAAGCCAGCCACGAGGTAAAGCTGTTGTTCAAGAGAGAACACAGAATCCCAAGGAAGATTGGAAAAGACCTCAAGGAAGAGTTGAAAGAGGTGGAACCTCACGGCAGAGGCAACAAAATGCTGAGCCGAGGAGGCAGCAAGATGATCAGCAAGGGGGATATGCTGACGCGAATACATTCCCTCGTACCCAAGGTAGAGGACGAGGCAGAGGAGGAGTTGTCACATGTTTCACGTGTGGTAAAGATGGTCACAAAGATGTTGACTGTCCAGAGAGGAAGATGGACGGAGGAAGAGCTCACGTCACTGAGGCACAGAGGCGTGATGTGGAGGAAGAAGGCAGCGAAAGTGGGAAGTCGCTGACAGTGCACAAGGTCCTTTTGAAACCCGAGAAAGAGGTAGACACAGCTCAGAGATGCCGACTGTTCCGGACAACTTGCAAGACCCAGGGCTGGAAACGCAAGGTTATAGTGGACAGTGGGAGCACAGATAATCTTGTTTCAACCGAGATGGTAGAGAAACTGGAGCTGAAGAAGCACAAACACCCGAGTCCTTATAAAGTGACGTGGCTACAGAAAGGACACCAGGTATGTGTTACAAAACAATGCTTGGTTAATTTTAAAATGGGTGATTATAGGGATGAAATCCTTTGTGATGTCATTCCCATGGATGTCTGTCATGTATTATTGGGAAGATCATGGCAGTTTGATAGACATGTTGTTCATGATGGGAGAATGAACACATACACCTTGGAGAAGGATGGGAAATCACACACGTTGCTGCCGATAAAAGATAAAGAAGTGAAACCAGAAGTCAGCAACACGATACTTCTCATGAGTGGGAAGGAGCTTCTCACAGAGCTGGAGAAAGATGAGGATCCACAATTCTTTGTTGTCAGGAAACCGAGAATTGTCCTGACCAGCACAAGAGTGGACGACTTGCCAGAGGAGATTCAACAATTGCTGGGAGAGTTTGCTGACATCATCGTGGACGAACTACCTCGTTCGTTGCCACCGATGAGGAGCGTGAGTCACCACATTGACCTCATTCCCGGAGCAAGTTTGCCAAATTAGGCAGCGTACAGGCTGACACCTCAAGAGAATGAGGAAGTCAAGAAGCAAGTTCAGGATCTGCAGGATAAAGGGCTGGTCAGAGAGAGTCTAAGTCCATGTGCTGTTCCGACAGTACTGAGTCCAAAGAAGGATGGAGGCTGGAGGATGTGTACAGACTCCAGGGCGATAAATAAGATTACCATCAGGTATAGGTTTCCATTGCCGAGAATGGATGACTTGATGGATTGCCTGAGCGGGGCAAATTATTTCTCCAAGATTGATCTCAAGAGCGGATACCATCAGATTCGAATGAGAGAAGGAGATGAATGGAAAACAACATTCAAGACAAACGAGGGGTTGTACGAATGGCTGGTTATGCCATTTGGGTTGACAAATGCACCAAGTACGTTTATGCGGCTGATGAACGAAGTCCTAAGGGAATTCATTGGCAAGTTTGTGGTGGTATACCTGGACGATATACTGATTTTCAGTAAGACCCGGGAAGAGCATTTAAAGCATCTGGCCATTGTAATGAAGAGACTGCAGCAGGAGAAGCTGATGATCAATTTAAAAAAATGCTCGTTCATGCAGACGGAACTCATATATCTGGGTTTTGTTTTTTCGGTGAATGAGTTGAAGATGGATCCTGAAAAGGTGAGTGTGATCAGGAATTGGCCATCGCCGAGGAATATTTTTGAGGTACGGAGCTTCCATGGTTTGGCTAGCTTCTACAGAAAATTTATTCGGAACTTTAGTGGAATTAGTGCTGCGATGATGGACACTGTGAAAAAGCGGCATAAGATTTTTCAGTGGACAACTGAGGCTGAAAGGAGCTTCAATCTGTTGAAGCGGAAGATAACTGAGTAGCCAGTGTTAGTGCTGCCTAATTTCCAGAAGACCTTCCAGGTGAAGTGTGACGCTAGCGGGTATGCTGTTGGAGGGGTGTTGAGTCAGGATGATAGACCTGTAGCATACTACAGCGAGAAGCTGGATGATGCAAAGCTGAAGTACTCCACGTACGATAAAGAGTTCTATGCCATCATTCAGGCATTGAAGAAGTGGAGGCATTATCTCATACCCAAGGAATTCGTTTTGTACAGTGATAACCATGCACTGCAATTCGTGAGTCAGCAGGAGAAGCTGAACCAGAAGCATGCGAAGTGGGTAGAGTATATGCAGAGCTTTACATTCGTGATCAAGCATATTTCGGGAACTGCGAACAAGGTGGCTGATGCCTTGAGCAGGAAGTGCTTGTTGCTGCAGGAGTTCAGGGTCAAAACCTTAGGTTTTGAAAATTTAAAAGATATGTATGCAGGTGACGTAGACTTTAGCGAGGCATATGAAGCAGCCGAGAACTCAGTCCTCAGAGATAGGAGTCCGTGGATAGATTTCTTGATACAGGATGGATTGCTTTTTAAAGGCAACCAACTGTGCATTCCGGGTTGCTCTATGAGAGAGAATCTAGTTAAGGAGAAGCACAGTGGAGGGTTAGCAGGTCATTTCGGGCATGAAAAAACGTTCGCCAAGCTAAGCGAATCGTATTTTTGGCCAGCTATGCATGCATATGTGAAGAGGTTTGTTGACAGGTGCAGAATTTGTCAACACGCGAAGGGCAGGAAACAAAACACAGGGTTATATCAGCCATTACCCATTCCTGAGAGGCCATGGGAGGCAATCAGTATGGATTTTGTGTTGGGTTTACCGAGAACTCAGGGAGGAGTTGATTCCATATTTGTTGTTGTGGATAGATTCTCGAAGATGGCACATTTTATCTCGTGTCATAAGACGAGCGATGCCACACACATCGCAAATTTATTTTTCAAAGAAATCATGCGATTGCATGGATTGCCGAGAAGCATAGTCTCGGACAGGGATACGAAGTTCATAGGTCATTTTTGGAGGACGCTATGGAAGAAGCTAGGGACTGACTTAGCTTTCAGTTCTGCTTACCATCCACAGATAGATGGGCAGACCGAAGTAGTCAACAGAAGCTTGGGGGATCTGTTGAGGAGCCTGGTGACGGACCATCACAACAGTTGGGATAAGATCCTACCACAAGCAGAATTCGCGTACAACGATTCGGTGAATCGGAGTACAGGCAAGAGCCCATTTCAGATTTTGTATGGGACACAACCGAGAGGAGTGTCTGAACTCAGAGAGCCAGAACAGACTGAAACCAGCAACGCGAGAGTTGAGGAATTCGCTGAAGCAATGCAAGAACTCCACGCAGAGGTGAAGCAACGATTGGAGAAGACGAGTCAAGAGTATAAACGCAGGGCCGATCAGAGAAGAAGATAGCTTCAGTTTGAAGTTGGAGACATGGTTCTAGCACACTTGAGGAAGGAAAGGTTCCCACGGGGAACGTATAACAAGCTCAAGGTGAAGAAGATCGGGCCATGCAGAATTCTGAGAAAATTCGGTGAGAATGCATATGAGCTTGAGCTACCAGAGGGCATTGGGATATCTCCGATTTTCAATATTTCGGATTTATACCCATATAAAGTCAAAGGTGCACGAGCCGAAAATATTGAGGAACCAGTCATCCAGTGGCAGAAGCAGTTACCAGTGGCACAAAAACCTCAGATGGAGTGCATACTGGATAAAAGACTAGGGAAGAAGACCAGGAGAAAGCAATATTTTGAATACCTGGTGAAGTGGAAAGATCACCCAGTGGAGGATGCCAGCTGGGAAACAGAAACAGTGATTCAGAAGCATGGGCGTAGTGTGCAGGAGCTCATGAGCAGGAGACCATGAAATTTTTCGAGCCGAGGAGTATGATGCAGGAGCATCCACAACATCCGAAATACATCATATGAGCCAGCGCGAGGAGAAAGAGGACGTACAGCTGGACATGCCAGCAAACCTTTTTGATTTTAAATTTCACCTTGGTATTGTTGCGCCGCCGTTTACTAAAGGCATTCAAAGCTGAGCGCATTTGTAATGTAGTGTAGATAAGGAGGCATTTAACTGTTTTAAATGATGGTAGATAGGGTTAGCTGTAGATTAGACAGTTTCATCTTCCAGGAGGGAAAACGAATATAGGAACCCTCCTTGTGTAAATTGATGGATTATTCAGCATTAGCAAGAGGGAAAGGAGTAGAGCAGAGATTCTGTGAAGAACCTCCATGTACAGTTATTGAATTAATAGGAAGAGCTTTGACTCAATCCCATGGACGTGTTTGATCTCTGTGTGTTGCTGATATTGTGCTTGTGCATGTTTGCTTCATTTTATGCTTATCTGTTATATGCTGCTTATGTGATTGCATATCAGGTTAGAAACCTGAGAGAATGAGTTTCAATTGTTTCTCTGCTTAGGCCAGGAGATTCCTGCATCGAGTGCAGTTGAATACCTCCGCATAGAGTGCGTCGAGGAGGCTAAGTAGTTGAACCTTTGTTCTCACTTCGTTCAAAGTTGGGTCAAGTTGTTTGAGCCGCGCAGGTGAGTGCAGGTCGTATTGAGTCTCAGTAGAAATCTAAGAAGGGGAAGGTTGAATTCGTTGCGAGCGTGTGCGCACGGGACATAGAAGACTTCAACACTTTCAGAAGTGATTGAAGATCGAGCACAAGGAGCGTGTTCGAAGAATCCTTGAAGGAGTCGGGGAACAAAGCTCAGAAGAGACAGCCCTTTCGTTCGCTGAAGAAATTGACTCAGTAGAGGTCGCACAGGACGAAGGTGGTGGAGTAGAGATCTCTTCATAGAGGAAGAGAATCGGCGACTTGGATTTATCGGGAAGACTCGCGAGGTCCCGTGGATCGTCGGATCTGGAAGAAGGAGCGAGGCGGTTAACCCTCAGGTGCAGGGAGGATCATTGGTCATCGCCCATCGGCGAATCGGGGTTGGAGAGCGCAAGGATCGCATGCACGTCGAAATCGCAAAGTGCGATCCCCCGATTTGATCTGAGCCGTCGACCGTTGGAGGGACAGATGGCATAAATCCGAAACATCGGAGTTTCGACATTCGGGGTTTTCCAACGGTAGGGACTTTGGTGTCGTGGGTCTGCGATCCGCGAAGTCCCGAAGACTAACGTGGAAGCGTGGGGCTCGGAGGCATAGTGGAGTCCAGGTGGCGCATTCGCGAGGGAGAGGGGTTTCGGCACTCAGAGGTTCGTGTTGCATGAGGTACGCGACCACATAACGACCGTTTTCCCGATAAGAAAATCCCCGATAGAGCGGGAGTGTTGACCGTTGACATCGCGGGTCGGGGTTCGGGTTTTCATATTGCATGAGAGGTACACACTAGGTTCGCGAGTCCGCAAAACCCGAGTTCCCGAGTCCCGAAAGACCAGATAGCGAGAAGATTGTGGGTAAAGGACTCCCGAGGGAGTTGGAAGAGCTTGGAATCTTTGGGCCGAGAGTTTGTGAAGGTCCTGGTGGGAGCTACCGTGCTCGCTGAGGGGCAGGGAGTTGTCACATAGAGACCCTGATAAATGAATGGGATTCCCACTGGACTGAGAACAGTGAAGATGTACATTATTTGGGTTGGGCAGGTCAAGAGGAAGAGAGATAGAGGAAATTCAAGATAGTTGTAGGAGAAAACAAGTGGGTTGTGTGATATTGAGCTGTGAGGGGACTGTGAGAGGAACCCTTGTTTTGTGGATTCCTAGCCCCTACTCGAGGGTGAATTGTTGTTGATATTTGGAACAACATGTCTATGGATGGGTGGAATGTCCTTCCCAGTCAGCTGGTTGCACAAAATCTCTTTTAAAGATAAGTGTTTATCTATTTTGCTGAGTTATTTATGATTTCATGGCTATGCATTTACTCTGTGAATGATAATGGTTTTATATGTTGTTATAGATGTTTTATCAGTTGCATTCATGCTATTTTATAATGTTATAGTTGCATTTAATTATGGGCATTAGAATCTGGTTGTAAATGTGAATAAGTCGTAGCTAGTAAGTTACAAGATTTGATTAGCAAAAGAAAATTTCATTTTTTTTTTTTTCCGCAAGTAATGTTCCCTGGTTGAGTTGGGGAATGTTACACCATTTCCAATAAGTTATCCACCCATAATGGTTCTTTAATCTTGTAGGTTTCTTGCATTTGGAACATCTGTCTGAAGGATGATTATGCTTTCCCCAATGATCACAAGGATGAATATAAAAAAACTAATCTTTCATGTTGCCAACTTGATGAAAATGTTGGCATTTAGGAATCTGCTCTTGAACTGGAGTAGGTGAATATGAACTTTCTTGAAGCAATATAGCAATTTGGAGCTTCATTGGTTTCTTATAATACAAAATATGAGAGGTAACTTCCTTTTCATATCTGATACCTATTATGTTCTTATTGTCTCTGATTTCTTCCCAAGGTCTGATGATTGTCTTGGAAAGAGAAAGACGAACTTGCTCATGCACAACTTCATCTTCATCTGCACTTGTATCTAAAGTTGGCTTGCTGAGTTGATCTTGCACTATCACTTGATATGGATCATCATCATCATCATCGAAAAAAAGTTTTTTCTTAACAATAACTAGTTTAGAATTTTGAATATTCTTTCATTGAAGTTCATCATGAAGAAGTTGAGTCTGATATTGAAGCAATTCTACTTTGGCTTGTGAAACTTGCAAGCAACTTAGAACTTTATTGAAGAGTTTATTTCTCAATTATGACCATATTGTCGAAAATAGAGAGTATTGGAGTATTAAATAACTCTAATAGTTCATCAATTTGATCCATTTTAAAGAGTGACTTAGATTTCAAAGGGTTTCTTACCACTCCACCCTTTAACAATCATAATTTAAAATGAAAAATAAACAAATGAGGGGTGTCATATTCTACAAAAAATGCACTTGTTTACAGTGTAATTCAATTTAGTTTCAAAAAACGGTACAAGTAAACTTACAAAAATAATATTTTCAAGTTTTTGGAGTTGAATTGATCTTCAGGATGTGCCGTCGATGCTTTTATTCTTTTGGTTTCAACACCAAGAATGAAAGTCTTGTTTGATTAGAAAACTTTAATGATTGTGGTAGGAACCAAAAAATCTTAAATCAAACCCAACATAGATATTCAACTTGCTAAAATAAATAAAGAAACTTGACCTAATTCAACTTCAAGAAGAGAGGTAAAAAATGTACAATAATCATTTTGATTTGATAATAACATTTATACAAGGGTATCCAAACTTAAAATGGCCCACTGTGAACAACAGAAAAATGATGGAAGGTTAATAAAGCCACCATTAGTACTACGATTATAATTTAGTTTAAAATAACATTCATGGGTAATCCAAAACATTGAAAAACGTTCTAATCTCTACTTGATCCTGGAAAGTGGTGGAAGTTTTTCATCAACCAAATTCCAATATATACTATGCAGGGAACTGATACTAGAGTGTTTTCCAAATCGCAACATTTGTCTTCCACTGAAATACATTGTTCTTTAGACCATGATTTTCTAGGTGTTCCACGTCAGCAAACAAGTACATATAAATGGAAAAATCCTTGTCAAACAAATACATGAAGAAGATATTCGTTATTGATTGACATTCCCATAACGGTTTAAATGTGGTGTACTTGCTTCATATAACGCTAAACTTGCAATGGACTGCACTGGCAAAGGGATTATTTTTGTAGAAGCAGACATCGCTACTTCGTTGGAAGACTTTGGATATATGTATCCACCGATTTCTCATGGATATAAATTTACCAATAATGTACTAGGATCATAGACTCTCCAACAACTTCTCATTTAGTTTTGTAATCCAATCAATGCATTTTTTCTGAAAGAAATACTAATCACCTCAACACGTCTGCTTACACACCCTAGTATTCTGGACACCCTAAATTGTTGAGCATTCTAAAGATCGTTGGGAAAACAAAACCATAGGGTAATTCAGTCCTAAGAACTAACCTCTCTTTGATACCACTATTAGGATGGACATGAATGTAGATAAATGTGGAATTATTTTCATTAATATGATACACATATAAATACATGATCATGACCTTTGGATTCATCTTCCAAGAGGTCTCTTGTACTCCCGATGAACATTTCTATTCACTTGTATATTCATATTATGTCTCAAGTGAATAATAAAATAAACCTAATGGATTATGTTTCGAATGGAAATAAAATAAAAAAAGCAACACTAAAATGAACTAGATATAAATCCACAACTCTACTATTTCCAATAAAATTGTCTGCATATCATTGCATATTTTATTATGATTAAAATAGATAGAAATTTATGATACATTTCAATATAGGTATAAAAGAAGAACTAATGCAAGCCATGGTGAGAAAATGCATAAAAAAATGCATGGCCAAAGGGAAAGGAATTCTATGTTCTACAACACAAGAAAAGGCATAGGCACATACCATATCTTCTGAAGGAAAAAAATCTTCATATCCCAGAACCCCAAAATAGTACAGAGCCACTAACTCGAATAGAAATATATATAAAAAATTGATTTGTGTTCAATATAGGTGGCCACAAATTAAATACCCTCGATAGGATAGGATGGGGATGCCCAACAATTGTGGAGTCCATTTTGTCAGCTCAAAAAAAGAAAGGAAAAAAAAATTCTTAAATCCAAAAGGGATCATGATCTAGATTGTATATAGAATGAAATGAAAGGTAGGAATATCAATGGAAACAC
>ML811111.1:19094-33863 GCA_009831015.1 Picea engelmannii | reverse complement strand
AGTGATGATGAGATGTGTGAGGATGGAGTGATAGATTCTGAGTTGGGATAGTCTAATGATGATAGTGACTCTTGCACAGAGGCTAGTAATAGTGACTCTTGTATAGAGGATGATGCTGCTAGCATGCTTGAGGAGGATGATGGCCCTTGTGTAGTGGATAGGCAGCTAGATGGACAGGATGATAGCACCAGTATATCAACAGACATATCATATACCATTGATGACCTTACACCTCAACAGAGTGGTGACACTAGTGAGGATTCACACATGTTAGCACCTAGAGATGAGGAGCTTCCTATGGTAGACATGACACATTTGTCGTCTTTTTAGACATCCATGATAGCCACATCACATGAGGAGATAAGTGGCATGTCAGATGTGATGGATGAGCCTAGTGTGAGGGTTGCACACCATGGACATGTAGATCCACCAATCTAGGAGTAGATACAAGGAGTAAAGATAGGGGACCTTGCACATACAGATCAGCCAGAGGAGATTGAGTCATAGTTTTTGGAGACTCCATTAGTTGAGAAGATTGTGGGTGCTGACAGGGTGATGGAGCACTTACTTCCAAGATCAGCCTGCATTGATGAGGATGCACTCTTTATTGGTCAGGACGACTATGGCACATGTATGGATACATCTACATGGGATCTAGGCACATATGATAGTAGCAAGGTGAGTGCACAGGAGGATACGACTTCTCATATAGGATACAATGTGATTCAGAGGGAGATAACACCTAGTGATGGGGTGCAGTGGCAGACAGGAGGAACCAACAACACAATAGTCAGTGGGTAGTTCAAGACTTTCTCTTCTGCAAAGATTTTTGTTGAGGATTTTAGTGATGGCACTAGCAATGAGAGGCATGAGGTGGTACCTCAGCATGAATGTGATCGGATCCACATCACTTAGCAACACAATTGAGAGTTAGTGAGGCCATGATCATGGTAGCCACTAGACATATTGATGACATGCATGTAGTGATGGCAACTTACTGTTGGAGAGCATTAGTGGCACTTGGTAGTTCAGATGAGGGATTTTCCGTGGATGACTTTCATACTCTCAGAGATAGAGTGTCTATGATGAGGATTGAATAGCATCAGTTATTGACTGACTGTGACTACCTATTGAGGATTGGTGAGATGTATCATGAGGCCCTAAGGGGGCAGGAGTTGGAGATGGACCGACTCACTCAGGATTTGGAGAGCACTCGAGGATTCTTGAGAGGCACATAGACAACCCTTCAAGAATCAGAGTCTAGGACAAATGAGTCTCTTGAGGAGGTTCGTCAGAGATCCACTTCATCTGTCTTAGTGGACACTTAGATTTATCAGACAGTCACATTGATAGAGGATGTTGGTGATCTAGTAGAGGGGCACCAGTTGATCCAGTATTACGCCTAGGATCTAGAATGCAGCAGTAGTATGACGAATATGACGTGAGGATGTAGGGGCATACAGTGAGGAGTGACAGTGCACAGAGACATGTCGAGATATACAGTCAGTTTCAAACAGATGTATCAGATTGCAGGGAGGAGACACATGTAGGAAAGTATGCATATTTCACTCTTTTGCAGTAGCCCATAGTTATGAGTGAGCACCTTCACCAGATCAGTAGTCACATGAGGATAGATACACAGTGGTTGAGAGCATGGAGAGTGCCTAGGCTGAGGCCACCTGACATGAGTACCTTTACGACATCTAGCCAGAGAGAGAGGGATCGTCATAGGCAGCCAGTTGAGACTTGGTGTGTGAGAGAGAGCATCATGGGCCAGGTGGTAGCAGATGAGCACATAGAGCTTCTGACAGTGATCAGTCTCACACAGAAACAATTAGAGGAGATTGGAAGTGATAGACTTCCAATTTTCCCATGGGACCCATGAGTCCATTTTGTGAGCATGATGTTCATGTTGACCCAGGTTGCACTAGGGAGCCACACACTCCACCTTGGTTTGGTTTGGAGTGGGCCTGTAGGTACTTTTCCTATGGGGTGAGACCTTTTCTTCCACTTGATCATCATGATAGGGCATGGAGATGTTTGGACAAGTACTTCTTCTACAGAGGTGTCTTCACTGATTCAGTTTTTGGACAACAGGTCCAATGGTCACAGGTATTTCAGCTAGAGGACCCAGGAGAGGAGGGTTCAGGATGTATGCAGAGGGCAGACAGTCATGGTCATAGTAGTGCAGTGTCAACATGAGGATCTTTGACAGAGGTTAGCATGGGACCCAGGGATTACTGGATTGAGAAATTCATTGACCGACAGGGGAGAGTGGACCATTGCAGGGGAAAGTTATTCTAACTTTCCATTGAGCTTCAATGTTGAGAGGAGCGCATCGCTTGCGAGTGCCTCATGGAGGTCTTGCATCACCTCAGTCGGGCATCAACATGTGCAGTTGATGGAGGCCGTGTGGATCTTGGTAGAGACTAGGAGGATGGACTCACTCCGGGATGAGGCCATGTGTCAGGTACAGGAGACTCACGGAGTTGGTGTATTTCAGGATTATGTGTCCTAGGGGCTAGCAGTTCATGAATTGATATGGGACCCAGGGGGCAACATGTGTGGTTGTTCATCTTTGGATGGGTTATACTATGTATCCCACAAGTGGAAATGGGATCCTGGCATTATACTTGAGGGGATTCGATTATTGCTTGAGGACAAGCAATTTTCTAGCAGGGAGGACTGCAATGTCCCCACTTTGGGACATCATCACAGTGCAGAGGTTTATGATGACCAGAGTAGCCAGATGGGTGTTATAGTGAGTACAGGGATTATTGAGAGGAATTGTGTGGTCTAGCTGGCATTTCTCATCATATCTCATCATTATGAGCCATTCCGCACAGTTTGGATTTGGTTCTGTTGCATTCCGATGATTTCCATGATTTTGACTATTTTGAGCTATAAGTCAATGAAATTCACTGAAGAGGTCATTTTGGGAACATTACTTGGAGGAACCTCTTAGTGTAATAGCTCATTGGAATCGAGAGGAGCAACACTACAAGATGAGATGGGTATAAGTGACTTTCAGTGACCAGGGAAGACACAAGGAGAGATAAGGAGTTTTCCAGAGGTAAAAAGATTAATTAATTAATTAAATATTAATAAAATGAAAGTCACTTTAGAGGGACAAGGTGAGCCAAAAGTATAAATAAAAGGCAAGGGCCTCTTCTCATTCATTCATGTATGATTATCATTTGATATCTGGATTCTAGCTAGTGAACCCAACATTGGGGGTTTTGAGGGTTTTGACTTAACAAACCCTAGAGGACGATTCAATGGTGAAAGATTCCACCCAGCTTGTCCCAAGCTTGGTATCAAAGATGCAATACTCTCCCACACCATTCTAGGAAAATCTACATCAGTGCAGGAGGGTTCTACACCAGCCACATGCACAGGAAGAGAAGGGGGACGTCCCAGCTAGGGTTTCCAGCAAGGGGGGCACACCATTCTTGGAGAGAGATTCGTTCTAACTGAGGAGAAGTGATTTTGGGAATTCCAGGTATTGGGTTTTCCTTGCAGGTGTCTTGACATCATTCTTGGTGGTTTTCCAGAGTCTTTCAGTGGAGGTTTGATTTGTATTGAGAGTGGGACGATTTCCCAAGAGGAGGGCACACCATTATTTGGAGGGTAGCTAGATCGAAGGATCTAGCAGGTATTTTGATGATTTGAGCACTTGGGTATTCATTATCGTGCCCCGATCTATCATTCGAGTGGATTGGTGGAGCTGTTGGAGGTCTCCAAGAGAGAGGCCGAATTATTAGGGTTTCAGTCATCCAATGGGGCGCACAATTCAGTGGAGGAGTTCATATCTATAGGTTTTGAGAGGGATCTTGGAGATGCAGGCACCTGGGTTGTTCTTTCCATCACCCGATCTACTGTTTGGCATCTTTCTTGAGGTGATTGGACTTCTTTGGCACTAGGGCCAAATTGTTGAGGAGCTTCAGCTATCCAACATGACGTGGCATTGGTCTTCATCTCTTATCCATCCTTTGGAGGCTTATTTTGTATTGTCGGGAGCTTTTTGTAGAAACTCATAGTTCTATCTTGGAGCCATCTATTGAACATTCTAGATCAACATCTTCATTGTAGAAGGTTCCTCTATTTCATGAATAAAATTATATTTGGGATGTTTTGGCTTGTCTATCATATTGCATATGGTTGAGGTATGTTCCATGGTTGTATCTTCTTGTTATTAGCTACAACACACATATAAAAACATCAGTAAAACCCTAAATGTAACTGTAAGCAAAGTGTTTGATGAAATACCTCACTAAGAAAAAGTTTTAAAAGACACCCAAAACTGTGATGATCCTTGCATAATGGCTTGGGATCATTACACCCAGATGTAGAAGTGTCGGCTAGAGAAAATGTACAACATGTTTATGCACTTATGGTCCAGGACGAAACATTTTCTGATGAAGAAACATTCACTATAAAAAATGCATCTTTTAATAAGGAATCTAAGAAATTGGTTTTTGAGTGAAATTTAAAGAGTAAGAGCGAAAATCTATGGTCCACCATTGACTCTCAATATATATTTCCTTCTAGATTATCATATATTCATAAAGTTACAAGGGATGTACTTGATGTTTCAATTGCACATATGGAGGAATAGAATGCTCAACTGAAATAAAAAATTAAATAATTAGATGAAACCCTCATGCCTCCACCTATTTTGAATTCCCTCGTTGCTATGATTCGTCTCGAAAAAAGTCTTCAAGAAACCCCAGAGCAAAGTGAAAGAGTCAAGGGAATTTCGAGTTTAATCATTCCCACTCGACATTTCATTGAAGAGAATATTAAGAAAAGAATATTATTGATTTTAGAGATGTGAGATATGGCAAAAGGTTTTTCTTCTCTCAGTTTGAGAATTCATAATACCAGGGAATACTTGAATTCAGATTTGAAAAATGATGAAGGGTTTTACATAGATGGAGTTGGGATGTTTGCAATGAAAGTTTCGGCAATGAAAGAACATAAAATAAATAAATCTATCTTCTCCGAGCAACATAAAAAAATTAAAATCCTATTGGATGGAAATAATTAACGTATTAAAAGGACTTCCAACTCAATTGGCTGATTATCAAGAAGGAAGACTGAAGCATATTAAAGAATTCTTGATTTAAATGTCGCTGGAACCATTGTTGAAGTCCCATACACTAAATATCTTTGAAATTCAATGCTCATGACTCCGAAATATTTGGAAAGAAAAGTTGAGGAATTTAAAAGGGCATCAACTGAGAAGTTTGATAATATGATTGAATTTACACATGATGGTATTGTAAACTGGCTTGTCGAGTACACAAATAAAAATGAAGATATTGAAAATGTATTACAAAATTTATCTGTTGATCTTAGACAAATCGAAAAGGATTTGTTTAATTTTAAAATAAAACAAGAAGTAACCCTTACCCCATTAAGGGATTTTATTGAATAATGGTTGAACAACTCAATTTCCAAGATTTCTAAAATACCAGCAGAAGCAGTTACAACTGATAATCAAACCACAATAAGCAAGGGTATAAAATAAATAGTAGCAAGAAAATGAATAGGGGAGAGATAACATCATAGTAAGTCCATGTTGATCACATATTTCTTCCTTTATCATTTTTCATCTAGTTATTCTTCTTCTTTAACTTGAAAAGTATAATCGAATCTTGATAATTTTATGTTTTTCTTCTTTCCAGATTATGTTGCTCGACATCTACCCACTTTCTTCCTTCTATGTTCTACTTTCTTCTAAAATTTTTCTTTATGGTCCATGGGAGCCCCAATCCTAGTCCTTTGGAAAAACTCCTTTAATTTCAAATCACTGTAACAAACATTATTATTTTTGAGAAATCCCAGAGAACTAATTCAAGATCAATTTTGACTATATTTTATAACTCTGAGTCTTGAGTATAAAGTATTTGAAATTGGTCTATCATAATCTTCTTTTGAGCTATATAAGCAGTACTCTATAAACAAATTCTTATGCATATGGGCCATCTTCTTTTATTTTGAATGTGATAAGAAATATTTATTTTAACTATGATAGATGTGAGGAAATTTTATGTAATGTGTGATGTGTGAGATTCCTAGTCCAATTCTTAGGAATTCTCTTTTATAAATATTTTGTACTTTTCAGCATTTTGACCCCTTTTTTGAGCATTAAATATTGGACTACCTTAAGTTTCTATATTATTATTGATCTAAAATTACAAAGAATATCATAAGACAAAGAGGAGTACCACCTCTTTAAAAATGAATGAGGATTCATATCCTCGTGAGGTTGATGTTTTGGTCCTTGAAAGATTCAAATGTCAACATTTTTGGCAACCATACTGGGGACAAACTTGAAGATTTATATTTGGTTTTTCACTTAAAATTATATGACATTGCCTCAAGCTAACCATCCCCAATTAGAGATCAGATTGAATAACCAACAAATTATTCTTCATCAGTTATATAACCTTGTAATAAAAACTTATTGAATGAGAGAAGAAATAGAAAGATATTGGGAAACACTACTTCAAGAAGAAGAAAGATAAATTCTTTGAAAGGAAAGAAGAGACGAAAGAAAAGACCAAAGAAATGAAAGACAAGCCCAAGTACAAGGTGGGAATTGAAGTTGGATGAATACAAAGGACTAATAAATAGAAGAAAAAACAAAAAATTGTGTACCTCATAAATTGAAAAGCATACTGTTGAAGAAAAGAAGGAACTTCCAGACATGGATGAAAGAGAAGAAAGACGTGAAGAAGCACATGAAAAAAGAAGAGAAGAAAGGAATGAGTAAAGACGACAAGAAATGAGAGAGGAAATGATACATGAATAAAGGAGAATATTTAAAAATCTAAGAAGGATAAGAGACTCCCCCCTTGACCTGTGAGGTGAACAACATGAGCTCCTTTTTCTTCCTAAAGAAACTTTGAAGACATCTTTCGTAGATGAAACTATTGATGCTAAAAGACATGTTGATTTGTTTTTGGATGCTTGTGATTTCCATCTTGTTGAACATGATGGCATGATGATAAGGTTGTTTCTCCAAACTTTATTGGGCCAAGCTTACGAATGGTACACCAAATTTCCCACAAGATCAATCGGCTCATTTGATGATCTTGAAGCTATGTTCCTGAATATGTTTGTTTCCCTAGTCGTGTATCACACCCTTCTCACTAATTTCACCAAAATTGTTTTGAAGAAAAATGAGAGAATAAGAGATTTCAATCTCAGATTCAATAAATTATTGAACAAGATCCCTGAAAATAAAAGTCCTAATGATGCAATAATACTTGGTTGTTATAAAAATTCCATGCAACCCAATGTGAAGTTTGGTATTAGAACTTTCCAAATTGATACTTTGAATGAAGCAATGACCAAAGATACGAAAATGGAGGAAATCATGATTGAAAGAGGCACTGACCCTGACATAATTCTTGGAAGAATACAAAGGCAGATGGATGATTTGAACATTATTGACCTAGGGGCATCCAGTTCAAAAAATAATGAAGATCAAAAGCCATGACCTGGTGAAAATCAGGTAGTCGTTGGATGATTTTTTAAAGGAACCATTCTGGATGTGAATACAGATCCTGTTGCAGCCCAGGGGATGAAGCAAAGAATTGAGATTTCACATATGAATAGAACCATCAGAAAAATGCAAAACAAAATAATAATGGTAAGAAGGAATGAAAGATGCCAGTCCCAGAAAAAACAAGGAACCCTTCTAAAGAACAAAGAAGGAGGTTTGAAAATGATGATAATCAACAAAGACAGAGGGTCCCCAAACAACCAATTCTAAATGCATTAGTACTTGGTGATCCATACAATGAACAAATAGTTGAACTTGAAAATGATTGTTTTACAGAAGAAGTTTTTGAAAATGTATAGACGAATGGATGTGAGACATCCATGTATATATTTGAAGAAGATGAAGAAGATCCTATCTCGCATGAAAATGTTTTCTAAACATGAGCACATGTAAATAAGGCTAAGAATAAGTAGAATTATGAAAAATATCAAGAAAAACATAGTGAAAATAAAACAACCAACACATAAGACAAAAGGAAACATAAGACGCTCAATCCCCTTCAGATGATATATAATGTTGTTTATGATCTAAGCAAGTTGAGAATTACTCTGCCTTTCACAGAAGTAGTAAAAATTCCGTAACAGAGGGAAAACCTTCTAAATTTGTTGGATGAGCTAGTTGGAAGAATTGAAGCAGTTATTGCAAACCTGAAATAGAGTAAGAATACATTAATAGTGAAGTTAAGAGGAAAATTTACACCCTTCTATATTTCAATAGAAAACCATGATGTTTCACTCCATAATTGTCTAATAGATATTGGTGCGGAAAAAAAATATTATGCCTTTGGTAGTAATGGAGGCACTCGGCATGAGTTGCACCAAATACTATGAAACAGGCTAAAGAATTTATGAAATTGATTCCAAGCAGGTACCAACTTATGCAGAAATTAAATAATTTTACACCTGGATTATTGTCGCTCCCCATATTATTACAATTTTCAATATTGTAGTGGTGGATTTTCCTCCTGCATACAAAGTTGTCCTCGGAAGAGATTGGTCTTCCATGATCGGTGGTTATATAATGAATGATGGAGTCTGTATGATGTTACCTGATAAAGATGGAGAAATGATCAAAGTTTCTCGTGAACCTAGGATACCATTTTCTTTCAAAAAGAAGGATAACAAACTGATGGAAGGTTATATAGATGTTGGTATTGGAAACTATGCCATCCTGGATATATTGCATATTGATGATATACAAAGTGAAGATAACTACTTTGTAGGCTATTGGAGGATGTCATTTGATGGAGTTTTTTCAAGCTCAAGAAGCATAGTTGGGATTGTACTCAAAATCCCCGAGAAGGTAGTATACCCACATGCCATTAGAATTGAGTTCTCTTGTACAAATAATGAAGAAGAATATGAAGCATTAATTCAAGGAATGATTCTAGCACTGGAGATGAATATTGAAATTTTGATTGTGACTGGGGATTCTGAATTGATAATAAATCAATTCACTTAGAAATATAAGATTAAAAAATAAAGGCTCAAATTATATTTCAAAAGAATAAATGAATTGATGGAGGATTTTTGTTCTTTCAATATTTCTTTTATTCCAAGCGATAAAAATTAGAAGGAAGATTCATTACCATTGACCGCTTCATTATCAAACCTAGATGACATCTGGAGTGAGACATATTTTCAAGTAAAAAGAGTGTTTTGACCCTTAGTACTAGATAACCAAGAATATCTCCAAGTGTTTGAAAATGATGAATACCTAAATGATTTTCTAGCAAATGAAAATGAGGATGAAGACAATGACATTGCCCCTATTCCAAAGAATTGTTTCCAGTCTAAATCTCTTTTTACAAGAGATGATCATACCAAAAGTATCACAGAAGAAGTATTAGTCCGAAAGGTTCAAGAAAAAAAGAAAGTCAATATTGGGATTGATATTTCCCCAAAGTACATAAAATTGGGAGTCAATTGTACATATGAAGAAGCTGATCAATATATCTCCCTTTTCAAAGAATATTTGATGTTTTTTTCTTGGAGTTATGATGATCTAAAGGCCTATGTTAAAACAATATTTCATCATATTATTCCTTTAAGAGAAGGAGAAAAACCTATCAAGAAGAAAACAAGAATGATGAATCCCAAGTTAAAACTGTTGGTGAATATCGAGTTGAAAAAATTGAAGAAAGAATGAATAATATATCCCATAAGACATTCTGACTGGCTTTCAAATCCAATGGTTGTGAGGAAAAAGACCAAGGAGATTCAGATGTGTGTGGATTTTAGAGATCTCAATAAATCAAGTGTAAAAGATAATTATCCTCTTCCTAACATGGAATTACTTCTTCAACAGGTTACTAGATATACTTGTATGTCCATGTTAGACGGATTTTATGGATATAATCAAGTTTTAGTTGCAGAGGAAGACATACCTAAGATCACTTTCATAACACCTTGGGAGACATATGCGTATGCTCGGATGTCGTTTGGTTTGAAAAATGCTGGAGCTACTTTCCAAAGGGATATGGACCACACATTCTAAGGATTGATATGAAAATTCATGGCAGACTACCAAGATAATCTAACATTCCATTCAAAGAAAATAAATGAGCAAATCCATCATATGCAAAAAGTATTTGAAAGATGTAGATTATATGGAGTTTCTTTGAATCCAAAGAAATGTTTTTTTGTTGTAAATGAAGGCAAGTTATTGGGGAATATTGTATGCAAAGAAGGAATTTATATTGACCCAGAAAGGGTTAGGGCTATTGATGAACTCAACCCTCCATCATCTAAGAAAGTAGTCCAATCACTTTTTGGAAAATCAATTTTGTGCGGAGATTTTTTTCTTGATTATGCGAGCACAGTAAGACCGATTAATTCATTGTTGAAAAAGGATCAAAGGTTCAAATTGACTTCGTATACACAAGAAGTATTTAGTAACATCAAAAGGGAAATCACTACAACACCAATCCTCATTAGTTTGTATTTTCAAAGACATTTTATCATCTATTCGTTTGCAACAAAAATTACTGTGGCATCAGTTCTTACTCAAAGAAATGATAAGATTGAAGAGTTACCAATCATATTTATGAGTAATACCCTCCATGACTATGAATTAAGATACTCATAATTAGAGAATCAAGCCTTGTCTCTTGTAAAAGCAGTGTACACTTTCAGATTTATATTTTAAATTCTCATGGCATATCATATGTTCCATCCTCTCTAGTGAAGCTTCTTTTGAGGGTTTAAACATTTCCCGAAGAGTGGAGTGAAAATAAAGATGGACCCTCTGACCATGTGGTATCAAGCTTTATGGAGGCAGAGAGTCATCCATCATTTCTATGAGGTATATTATGATTTTGTGTTTAAATTTAAGAATTTGTTATTTTGGGAAGACATTTCCTTGCTATCATTGGAAGCATCGAATTTTCTAAAAGGAAAATAATTTCGTGAGAAAATGGAGGATTACAATATCATTAGGGTTTTCTTCTCTATAAAAAAGCCTATCTTTCTTCCTTATTATATATCTGATAAGTTTTTTTATCATTGAGATAGCTAGACAATATAAATTTTGGTTCCATACTTTCTCTAAGAAAAGGAAAAAAATAGTTTATACCTCTCCCATGGAAATTTGGTGAAATTATTCTTCAAGGGATTTCCAAAATAGATGAATATGCTACTTATTTAGATCATTCCAACTTGATATTCGCAGATGAAATCAAGGGTTTCTACCCTAATCATATTTTTTATAATCATTTTATTTCAGTTGGGATTGACCCTGCACTTATATATTCATTCGTAAGTGGAGAAAAGGAGAATGAAAACTACAATCCAAATAATCAAGAAGATGAAAGAGACACTGGAGATATAGAGACTGTTATAAGTATCACAAAGCACCAAAAGGTAAGAGGTAAACCCTCAAGTGAGAAAAATTTCCAGTCACCAACTATTTCTCGAAGAAGTTCCCTAACAAAGACAAATCCTCAGCGAGGGACATCCCACACAAGAAAAATGCAGAGTAACAACTTAGGAGATGATGAAGAAAGTAACCCTCTGTTGGCAGCCAACCCATTTTTTTTTTATTACTCTCAAAAAGCTGCCTACACCCCTTGTGGTATTACGACAAATCACTGTCGCATTGTGCTTCTAGACATTCGTCTCATTTTTGTGACAATTACAATTCAATTTCGTTTCAGTTTTCACAACTGCAAGTGTGAAAAACACCTCTTTCGTTGCTTAGATTGTCATCGTTTTTGGTTGATTTGCCGAAAGACACTTGATCACTGGTTTATCTCATGACTGCTAAAGGTTGTCTCGAACTTATGTTCTTGAGCATTATCTTACCTTGATTGCACATTTGGATATATTTGATTGTTAAAACCTTTGGGCATAAAATTTATTGGTCTTATGATCTTATGAAAATAGTAATGGATTTGGTCTTATTGCTTTTATCCTTATTATTGCATTCACTCAGTTATTATATGAAAAGATTTGGATCATATTGTTCTCAAAAGATTGGAATGCAAACATTACCATACGCACCAAGTACATGGGTAAGTTTATAAGGCGTAATAACAATGGTCGAAAGCGCATTGATCAATCACATTGAACTTTACAAATCGATGCTTGACATACTATTTGCAAAGATGGATTATACGTTGAATGTTCCATAGTCCCGAGCTATGTATTAGTAGTGAAACTTGTGGTTAAGCGATTGATTGAACGATGGAATTGGCACGTTAGATCGATATTTAATGCTAGTACTGTGTTTGTTTTAAACTTAACACTTGGCACATTATTATCATATGAGGTGTTGGTTCTGACTCGAATGAATGGCACGTAGAAGTGGTGATTCACCCATTCACTGGTAGATGCATTTGTTTAAATGATTATGGTTTTAACAGCTCTGTACAAGTCATTAATACGATGCGTGGCGATGGTAATCCCACCACCTTCGCACGCATGGAGTTGTTTTCGGTCTCGTCGAGCATTCAAATTATTGAAACCCTATCGTATTCACTCTGTGCATTGTTCATTCGGTGTGAACCCTACCATGAACAGAGGTTATGGCTCCTGTTGTGAGGGCCGGACCTAATGGATGCCAAGCGCTGTTGACATTCGATGGTGCATACAGCGACCTTGAAGAATTCGGGTGGCTTTCGTTTATAAGGAAGTTCGATGGTTTTAATATCTCTATTGCTCGGCAATTCGCACTGTCATTCGACGGCTGCCGAGCCAAAGTTGGAGATGTCCATCTTGAAATCACCGAACAATCTCTCAGCCTGGCGACTAGTCTGCCTGTCAAAGGGCAGAAATGGTCCAAAAGTTATAAGGTAAATGATGTCCCGTGGACATTGTTATTTCGGTCTCGGACAGTGAGGTCGTGCAACAAAGGTTTACCTGCAAAGATGTTGAAACCCCGCTGGTATGATCTCTTGATGATTATCAAGCAATTCATTACTTGTGAAGGCATGTATGGATTTGTTTTCCTATTTCATCTACGTTTATTGATGGTGTTTATGGGTTTCGAGATTAGCATGCCACATTATCTACACCGAAGTTTATTTAAAATGGCTAAGAAGTACAAGCGAAGTCAGGCTGACACTAGCCTCTTCCATGTTGGGTTGATTAAAATGCTGGTTGTTTATGAATTGGGGTTACGTCGAGATTTCTGGCGCGATTTTCT
Source organism: Picea engelmannii (assembly GCA_009831015.1). Taxonomy (NCBI): domain Eukaryota; kingdom Viridiplantae; phylum Streptophyta; class Pinopsida; order Pinales; family Pinaceae; genus Picea; species Picea engelmannii. The sequence goes on along the minus strand of ML811111.1, from coordinate 20,644 downwards.
CAACCATAATGGTTTTGAGGAATCAAGTCCTCCACAGGTCGATAAGCCTGTGGTATCCGAGAGGAAGTATACCCCTGTACCCTACCGTGTTTTACTACCTAAACCTGAAACTGACTCACTTGTGAATTCGCCTATGGCTGTGACTAAAGTTGCTAAACCTACAACCACAAAGGATAGGGCGAAGACTGCTGTTAGAAACAAGAAAAATGCAAGGATGATCTCTCGCATGGAGAGAAATAAATCTAATCCTCCTGCCGAAACAGAGCTTATCATGGTAAGTGAGGACTCAGATTCGAGCATTGAGCATTTTCTCGTTGAAGAGGGCTTCTGTGGTGATGAACCTCCTCACGATTTCGTTGAGAATTTGCCTCCTTGTCTTCGGGATAACCCTGACTTTCCTGGTATTAAGCCACCTTATGAAACCCTTGGGGAATCATCAAACCCCCCTTCTGCTCAAAAGGTTGCTTCACCTTGCGACCAGTGTGGACTGTGGTTAGAGAGATACTATTTGGATGTCCCTAAATTGCAATCCAAAATTCACGATTTGGAGAAACAAGTAGCAATGCTCACTGGTCGGAATGGAAAGGTGCAGCCTAACGATAAAAATCAACGAACTGCGGGATCAATATTGTTCAAGAATGTTGAGTCTGATACTGCAGTTGTCAATTCGAGATTGACGTAGTTGCAACAATTGTAATGGTATAATTTTCACTCTTTTATACAGCGTCGTCACAAGCTCTGTTTATATGGTTGACTTGCTCTGTCATGCATAAGTTTTATCGATTTCTGGATTGGTTGTGACTAGATTTAGTTTGATTGACCATAATTGAATTTGAATATGTTGTTATTTGATATCTTCCTATTCTTGAAATACCAACGGTATCTCTGTTCGATTTGATTATATCTTGCACGATGCATATTGGTTGATTATATTAATTGTAATTTCTATGTTGGGACCGATTCGTATATCATCTGTTTCATAATCAAGTTTCGAATGGATAACAATTGTTATGATGTGAGTCATATTCCGATGATAACAACTGTTTGATTCGATTACAGGGATGGATTAATTGCATCAAATCTTTTGATTTGGGTTTATAATTAAATGCCCGGCTTATTGACTCTGTCAAAACCCTGTTTGTCGACTATGGAATGATCTAATATGATGACTGTTGAGTTGATATGGTCCGATTACATTGGGAATAATTCATACATGTGTTTTAATAGAATGATATCAATTTTCTATTGTGATTTCAATTAGTCGATTACGGTTATGAATTTACTTGTGGATTATTTGAAACGCAGCAAATGAAAACTGCGGTTGGATTCTATGGATACAGTGATGTGTGAAATCGTTAATGCTTTCCATGTTGGTAATAATACGGGTCATATGCTAATCAATGATGTTTTTTTGTATCTCATACGATTTGGTTTGTTATTGATGGAATTCTTGGAACAGTCTTGTTAAGATTTGATTCGATTTTGAGAAGAATTGGAAAACAGGACATTCCTATTTTGTATCAATTGTATTTCTACTCTGTCCCGATTGT
>ML811110.1:138484-149028 GCA_009831015.1 Picea engelmannii | reverse complement strand
AAATTAGCAATGCTTTTATCCTCTTGAATATTTGAAAATAAACATTCTTTCTTTTCCCTAAGGGGTCCCACCTACTAATTGTATATTTATATTATAGATAGTAAAAATTGTAAGTATGCCTTGCAACTATTTGCAGGCTATATTATTGGCGGCGAGTTTACAAGTCAACACTCTGGTTCCATACATCTCCAACAACTCTCAACATCCTAGAAACATAGATAGAGATTCCTGGTCTAAAAGCACCAACAAAAATCCTCAATAGAGGATAATTAGACAACACACAATTACCTTGTCCATGCATACCATCCTTCCAAAGTTTAAGCATTGCACAGTGGCAAACCTATATTTAGATATTGTAGTGAATAGTGTTGTCTTTAGAGAAGGAATTAATAGAGAAAAGGAAAGAAGTTATGGATTTGGAAACTATTCATTGGGCCATTGAGGATAAATCAAACAATCCTTCTATGTGTGTGAAGACCTTACAAGAAGATTCACCTTAGTTAATTTCCCTGCATAATGCACTTGAGGATTTGTATTTGCATAATTTTAAAGTTCATAAAGAATGAAGTGACAATGATATAAGCTCATGTCTACCTCTAAGACCTTGTGTACCTTTTAGAGATACAATGTGACCTACATGACCGTATGATAGAATTGTAGAAATGACTATCGTATTCCCTTAATCAAAACACCATTCTTATTAAACACCTTAATATTTCATCAACAAAGAATGCAATAGATAAGTAGTTAAGTGATAGAGAGAATTTGGAAAAAAAGAAGAAAAGTGGTAGATTTGTTAATGGAATGTTATTTCATGCAAGAACTCCTTCATCTTCCTACAACTCAAATGCATAGTTCAACCATGATCACTAAGTTGGACCTATTCTTCTAATAATAAATAGTCATGCTCATAGAGTCCCAATAGTCCATCAATGATTTACAGTACTAGTTGTGATATGTAAATTGTCTCGGGTATCTCATTGTATAATTCATCACAAAAAATATTTGATGCTTTTAAATTTATTTCTCTAGCTTACCATGAGTTTATTTTCCTCTCCACTGTGTTGAGTCCAAATTCACCTTTAATGTCTTATTTATATAAATATTATTGCAATTATTTAATCATAGTTGTTCTCTATTTTCTTAGTTCCATTGTGTATTATAATCAAAGGACTTGATACAATAAATTCATCAATCAAACACACAATAGCACAAAGAAAATTTATGCCAAAGAACCCTATAAGGAAACTCCAATGACAAGTAGGGGTCTTGCTCGGTTCTTAATGAAATATCACAAAATGAATATGATAGAGGGATCCATTAGTGCTTTTCTTCTTATGCCAATGACTCAAAGGATAGAAGATTGAATACTTCATATACTCTATTCTCATTGCAAGATACAAACTACAAAGGGTTATTGGCAAGATTTTCTCTTGTGAAATGGACTCCAAATTGCTACAATTGTAAATACTTACAATGTCTTGTTGTTTGAGACTCTACTCCCTTCTTCAAAATCTTTAAAGCATTGAGATGGTGCATTTATGAAACTATTTTCCTCTTAGGACTTTTGAACAAAGCCAAATAAATAATTCCTTCTATTAATTTTGTGGAGGAGAATTCTCAATGTAGTTTGAAGAAGACTTTGTTCACACAACATTCAAGTCGTAACATGGTTTCTTATATTCAATTATTCTCCTATCTATATCTAGCTCAAAAAAATCCCTTGCTATTGACTAACAATGCAATCCTCTCTTTATTTTTCTAGGAATCACTCTCTTTGTGACATCTTGTACTCAAACCTCCTCATCATGCCTCTTTGCACAATATCGAGGAACTTCTCTGGAGCATTGAACTCTCCCTTCTGCTATGAGTTCTCCCTTATTGTTTTCCATGACAAAAAAGGCCATCCACTCTTCACCCTTTAGGAATCATCCTACTTGTCAAGAAAAATAATGTTGCAATGGAGCACGTTCTCTTTAGGGATTAACCAAATACCCAAAAAAAAATTAACCACAATTAATTAAACTAATATGTAGAGAAATACATATTTTTTTCAGATTTTTCAATTTATATGTAAGGGATTGTTCTTATTTTTTGATTTTCAAACATAATGAATGATAGAGCGTAGATGGAAATAAATATATTCATTTGTTTGTCGAGCAAAAACTGAAAATAGTAAATATTCATTCATTCATAGCCAACTACCCAATCACTTTGACTCCTCGCCCATAAAAAAAAAGTTCCTCGCATTTGTTATCACTTACATAGTTATGAGCAAGTTGGATAACGTAACGATATAATTATATTTTTAAGTCTTTACACCATGATAAATCCGAATTTACCTCAACCTCCAAAATCTTCTAAACCCTTGATATTTGTGCATGGGTTTTATTCCTTGCCTCCACCTTTGTCAACCATACCCACCCACTATATCCAAACTCACCTTTGTCAACCATACCCACCCACTAAATCCAAACTTACCTCAACTTCTAGAATCTCTTAAACCCTTGTTCGAGGTTGTCACAGTGCCCCATGCTAGGGCCCCATGTTTTCACAAACTAGTGTTTCTTTTCATACTCTCGACTGCATATTCTAACTTCATAATTTAAACATTCAAATTGCATTGTCATATAGATATGAATCACACAAATTCCCATGAGGATAAAGGGTTCATTCATAAACAACTAGTTCAAGTACTATTAAATAATTTATATGCATGAGGTCAAAGTATAGGAAACCATGGGAAAAAGTGACCAACATAATGTGGATGATTATGTGTTGGGCTTATTAGCATGCCCCACAATTATGGTTTTGCCAAAATTATTTTCAAAGATAAAGCATTGCATCTCAAACAACATAGAGATTTAGTAGGTAGGGATTCAGTGGGAAACAATACCCATATATTATAATTTGGTTTGGCACCATAACAACACTATCGACCTTATATTGATTATGTTTAAGCGTTATATTAAGGGAAGAAAATTAGTAAAGTCGATTATTTTCAACGATAGAATAGTTTTCCTCTTTCAAATTGTAAATCTCTATTCAATTATTACTAGCCAAACACAACAACATAGTAAAGCTCTATTCAAACACAACAACATAGTAAAGCTCTATTCAATTATTATTAGCCAAACACAACAACATAGGATCGAATCCTTAACATTAAAACAAAAGTATGGTCGCATAGAAATATTGTTTTTTACATTTTCTTTAGATATTCAATCTCTATTTCTTTCCACTAACTTCTTTTATATGTATTTTTTACATTTTTTTAGATATCCAATCTCTATTTCTTTCCACTAGTTTATTTTATGTGTCTATCAATTTTTTTTAATAGATAAAATTTTCAATTTTTTTAGTAGATAAAATTTTCAATATGAAAGATTGAAATTTAAGAACTGCATTTGCAAGAAAACAAATTGAACTTCATTTTGTTAAGACCCTGAAAAGCAAAGAATAAGAACTGCATTTGCAAAAGAAAAAATGAACTTCATTTCGTTAAGACCTTAAAAAGACAAATGAAAATTATTGTTATTGATGTAGGATTCAATAGTTGATCGTATATTATTTGTTGAAAGATGGCATTACTCACAAGTATTACATTTCATAACACTAACATTATACATGATGTTTGGTTATATAATTGGTCAACATTATAGTTTACAATTACTACATATTTTATGATATTTGTTAATGTCATTTTTACAATTTCACTTAAATCTTGTTCAATATTTTAATCAATTTGACAATCTTTTTTTCTCTCTATTATATATTTATATATATATATATATATATATATATATATATAATTTATTTTTTTCAAGGAAATTTTGTGGAATCTCCCTCGTGCTTAGAATATAGGATGGATGGAAACTCAATCATTAATGACAATAGTGGCTAGTGTCCTCGATGGACTTAATCAAATTTGAATATGTGAACTATGACCTCCCCATCGACAACATGTCTTGCATTGATGGTTTAACTGATTGAGGTATCCCTTGGAACTTATTAAAAATGAAGGGCGTGCATATGTGGTTTGATCCACTTAAGTGCACATGCATCATGTAATCATTTAATATAATCTCTCTAAGTGCAACCACACATTCAATTGCTACCTCAAGGTTACCCCACGACTCAAAGAAATTCCCTTAATGGAATTCTCACTTATATATATATATATATATATATATATATATATATATATATATATATATCATTGTGGGATCCATTCCCACTTAGTACTATAGGATTATCAACTACTATTGCAATTGGTATTTATTAATCAAGAGCGAGCTAGCCTCATACTCCCATATAGCTTGGCAGGTCTCACATGTGGCTATTCAATGTGCCATGATGAATCCCCTCACAAAATATGGGATACTACTAGTTTGGTGCTCCACTCTGGGGTGAAATTTTAGCAGTTTGGTTTGGGGGTCGTTGGGTTTGGAACTTGCTTGTAATCCTTGTGTTCTTTCGGTGGGGATATTGGTATCTTGGAGGGGGCATGATGAGTATTATACAGAGCAACGTATGTGATCAGTAGTGAAGGAATGCGCTCGGTCCGCAACGTTGTTTTTTATCTTCTACTTTAGGGTTCCAACCAAGCATGCTTTGGTCTCCTCGCTCTTCTCTATGGTTATATTAGTGTGTTATCTTTTATATCACATTATGGAGTAGCAAATTTGGGTTAATCCTTGATCTATCTCTTTATCTTTGGTTTGACTCTCAGCATGATATCCTCTTAGTATGTTTCTTAATGGTGTCCATGTGAATGGAAAAAAATCTTGACTCAGACAATGCTCCATGTTTTCCATTGATGCTCGCAACCTCTGCCCTACACAAACCCTCGTCCGCTCTCACCTTCGTCTGGGCCGCCATAGTAGTGGAAATATAGCTTCATACATCCATGGCCTCCCCCAAGGGAGGAGATGGGGGCTCCTCCCTTTCATACAAACAAGCCCTAAATCAAGCTCTGGGAAAAATCCAGGAACCCATGCAAGAAGATCAACACACCCAGAAGATTATGGACCAACCCACACCTACTCAACTGCATGTGACCAAACCAGCGTCGGATGCAACCAAAACCAACACATGCATTGCCAAATATGAGGAAAGACCAAGGATTGAACTTCCACCAGCCTGAATCAACGCCAGAATCGAAACTTACGTGCTCATAGGAAAATTCATTGGAATTTGGCCCACAGAGTATTCCCTTCTAAGTTGGATCGCAGAAAATGGAATCTAAAAGCACATTTTGACATCCAACTTGGCTCAAAAGGTTTTTTTACCATCATCTTCACTCAGTTCGATGAAAAATACATAATACTGGAAGGGGGGCCCTACTTCTTCAACTTCACAAGCTTATACCTCAGGAACTTGACAGAACGATTCAATCCAGACAAAGAAGACTTCACATGGGATCTTGTATGGATCAAACTTTACTCCTTTCCACAAGACTACTAGGATGACGAAACCCTTAAACACATTGGCAACGCCCTGGGTAATTTCGTCAAAATAGCATAACAAACTAAAACCAACAAATATACTTCCTATGCCAGGATCTGTGTCTACATGCACATCACCAAATCCCTTCCGGACTCCATTTTCCTTGCACATGAAGACATGGAATGGATCCAAACTCTAGACTATGAGAATGTCTACTTCAGATTCCACAAATGCCATGAACACGGACACCTCTTTAGAGACTTCCCTCAAAACAATCCAAACACAGTTCTCAAAGGATCCACTCTCGCAGATGAGGAAGGATTCAGAACAATCCCCACCCGATGACCATACAACCATAAATCCCACGTTGCCGCCAAATCCATCGACCCATCAACAAACATCAGCTTCCAATCCCTCTCCCAACAAATGAATGGGGCAGTCCCACTAAGGAGGAAATCTATTTGGCCCCCAAAAAGCAACACTAGGAGCCCATGAAAAAACAGGGCAACAAATACTCTCCATATCCAATCCTCACAGATATCAACACCGAACCCATCTTGTCCTCAATGCCATTACTAGAAAACCCGATCTGTTCCACCAGTCAGGATTTTGACGCATTAATGGATGAAGATATAGGAGATCTAGATCTGGGTGAGTTAGATCTTCTAGGTCTGGAGGGCGCATGCAAAAAATATTCCTTCCACACGATATCCCCAAATCAGATTCATCTCCTTAAGGAGGTCCTCAACAAAGAAAAAATGTGCGCTAGACTTGGGATACAAAACAACCCCCCAATTGATCTAAAAAAGGTATTCAAAGATCTCAAAAAGTGAGGATGCAAAACAGATCTCCAACACATCACCTCTTTGGGATCCAGGTTAGTGGAGTCATGGAAATATTTTCATCTCACTAAATTCTTTCCCTCCAACAATCAATGTTCCCAATGAAAGTCATCTCTTGGAATTTTAGGGGCATCAATGGTCTCAGTAAACATAGGATGCTCCACAAGAAAATTCACCAAGAAAAACCCACAATAATCTTGATTCAAGAAACACAAAGCAATAGCGATAATCTTCAAGCTTTGTTATTGCGTCTTTGGAAAAATAACAACTCCATTGTAGTTGACGCGGCTAGGACCTGAAGCGGTCTCGCAATTGCATGGAACCCCTTAGATACATGGATGATTTTAAGGATGGAAATTTATTTTAAAATGTAGAAACCTTGGCGAATCTTACTAATCCTTCATATGCCAACTATAAATGTTTGGCGATATTTTTGTAAAAGTATTCATATTTCTAAGTATTTTATATAGTTTTTATAAAATTTTGGAGATTTTTAAGGTAAAATAATTTTATCCTATAGAATTTGGGCAAATCATTTTTAAAATAGCGAATCTTGTTTTTGGAAAAACCATGGAAAATTAGCTCATGAGCGAAATTTAGCCCCTAAAATAATCCCTGCTTAGATATCACCCTCAACGACTTCATCACAACCAAAAACTCCATTTCAGTGTCCTTTCATTTTATTGGCACAGATGTTCATGGCTTCATCACCAATCTTTATGGTCTGCAAACTTCAGATCAGAAGATCAACCTTCTAAAATTTCTAGATTGGTATAAACAAGAATAGTCCAGGCAGAATTGGATCCTCGGTGGAGACTTCAACCTCATTACTGGTCTCCAGAAAAAGAAAGGAGGTCACCTTTTACTCTCATAGGAGGAATCAGATTCAAGGACTTCATTGAGAGCAATGATCGGGTTGATTTGGAAATCACCAATGGAATCTACACCCGAAATAATTGACATGGAGGCTCTTCTCAGGATCCTCTCATATTGCCTCACGCCTTGACATATTTCTAGTCTCTGAAGAAATAAAAACAACATGGGATGATCTGTCCTCCACCATTCTCCCATCCTCAGGCTCAAACCACTAGCCCATATACATGCACTAGCACCAAATCGGTAAGAATCGTTTTCTCCCCTTCAGATTTGAATTTTTTTGGCTATCCAATCCAGAGTTCAAGACAATGATCCAAAACAGGTGGTCTTCCACTGATCCAGGGGATCAAATTTTGCTCAAAATTCAAAGTGCTCTGAATCACTTCAAATCGAATGGGAGCATAGGCCTCGTTGTCACAAACCCAACACAACTCGTTTGGGTTCAAACGGATGTCGGATGAGAGAGATATCGCGTTCTGTTCAAAACAACAAACATGCAAAAAAAAAATGTGTTGACTGTACAGTCCGTACAGATGCTGACATGGAAGACCGTACGACACGTGGCAGGGACGTACGACATGTGGCATGTGCTGAGTTGGCAGTTGGATGAATACTATTGTGACACATGGCATTATCATGGCGAATGGTTTGGTGCCACGTGGCCCAGACATGGGCTACCACGTGGCACCCTATTATTGGTTTAGTTGTTTAAAAGTTTATGGAGTCCACTGGACTCGACCCCACGACCTCCACCCGCATGCAAAGCTTTGGCAAAGACCACCAACCAACCTGCCACCATAGTGTTTCTTAACACTATATGGTGTGCAATATATTTAAGTTTGAATGTTTTGAAGTTTTAAAGGGGGTCAGGCTGGGGCTTAGCCCCAGCTCGCGGTTATATTGCTAATTCATATGGCCACCGGTTTAAACATTGCACGCACACATTTCAAACATTTATCCCCAGTCGTATGTATATACAATGGGACCTCCGGCGCGCGCTTCCGACCGTTGCCTTTTGGTTTTAAACATAGCCCATTTTAAATATACACATGGTCATATGGTGGTGCATGTGCCCTCAGCCTTGGCGGTTAGGGGCTAAGGTGCGTAATTGTCCTACGATTCACATCGGTTGTGCGGTTGCGCTTGGTGCTGGGTTTTTCCACATATATGCGCGTGGGGTCTAGGTTGAGGAGGCAAGGGTGAATTTTGGCGATCCAGAGACAACAAGTTTGAAGGGGAACTTCCAGGAAGCCTATCTTCTTCAATTTTTGGCCAAACGAGGTGCTGAAAAAGCCCAACTTGGGGTTTTTGGACGTTCTGAAGCCATTGGAGCCATCTATTTGGAATTTTGAGCATTATAAAGCACATATTTGAGCACTTTGAGAAAATAATACAAAAGATCCATTGGAAGTTGGACCAAGAGATGTAGCCCAAGAGAGGGGTGAACTCCTTTATCATTTGTTGTGTTATGTGTTTTCTATTCACTATTATTTGTTGCTGTTTATATGCATCTTGAATGAGTAATTTCTATAAAATTTGTGTTGCAAAATTGATCCATTTGCATTTTAACACATGAATTAAATCTTGCAAATATTTTCAAGAATACAATTCTTCTTCATTTTTAGATCAAGTTGGTATCAGAGCATAGGTTTTTGAAGACTTGATTATTTGCAAGTGTTTTGTTTTCTAATGCTCACAAGGTTGAAACTCACAAGAGGAGAAGGTCAACTTGTAGAGCCAATTTCTCATCCTTCAAGAAGGAAGATTATATCATCATCACAAGCTTCAAGGAGGCATTCACCAAGTATGGCTCATGAAGAGAGTCATGAACATATTCCTACAGAAGATGAAGATCTCAGAAAGGATTTCATGGAAATGAGAGAAATGATGAAACTCTTGATGGAAGAAAGGAATACAAGGTTGCAAGGTGAAGGCTCCAACCCTTCAAAGCACAAGGGAGACAGTGGTGATAAAACTCCAAATGGAAATGGAGGGAATGGTGCTTCTCCACCACCCTCACCTCCATCTTCTTCTTCTTCTTCTATCGGTTCAAGACCTCTTCCAAATTCTCCAAAAGGACATGGTAAAACTCCTTCACAAATTCCTTTGTTAAATCTTGATATTAAATTCGAATTGCCAATGTACAACGGAGAGATAAATGCTGAGAAATTAGATAATTGGATTCGTCAGATTGAGGTGTATTGTAGGATACAAAAAATTCAAAATGATGAAACTAAGATTCAAATTTCTTCTTTAAGATTGGATAGTGCATCACTCATTTGGTGGGAAGCCAAGAATCAAGAGGACATGAAGAAACATGGTAAAATTTTAACCTCTTGGAATGATTTTATTGTTGCAATTAAAAGACAATTTTACCCATTGGCATATATGCATAAAGCTACTATGGATTGGAAAAATTTTAGACAAGCTAAAGGACAAAATGTGCAAAGATTTACTCAAGAATTTAAGAGAAGAGCTTTGGTTTTGGGAGTAGATTTGTCTTCTCAAGAAACTTTAATCAAATACATTGGATCTTTACATAGTTATTTGAGACATACAATACTCATGTTTAATCCTTCAAATCTAGATGAAGTTTGTGTTCAGGCCACTCATTTGGAAGCAATAGGAAGGAATGAAACTCATGAGGGTAACAAGAAGCCTTTCAGTCATGGATACAAAGGAAACAGGAAGATCAAGGGCAATGCAAAAAAGAATGTTGTTGTTAAGAAAGAGGGAGAAAAATTTACATGCAAACATTGTTCAAAAGATGGCCATGATGAAGACCATTATTGGAAACTTCATCCTGAAAGAAAACCCAAAAAGTTTGGCAACAAAGGGAAGTCAAAGACTGCTACAACCATACACCATGATTTAGGTTCTGATTCGGGTGATGAAACAAAGATCACAGCCATGGGTTATCAAGGTAATGGTTCTATTGCAAGTACTAGTTCTTCAAGTAACAATAATCTCAATGTAACTTGACAAGAAAAAGAAATAATCGAACTTTTTCACATAAGGGTTGTTTCAAAACATACCAAGATATATACTCTATTTGATACTGGATTTCAAACAAACCTTATATATGAAGACACTGTTAAGAAATTAAAATTGGAAACAATTCCACATCCTAAGCCATACCCTCTTGGTTGGATATGTGATAATGCTAAATTACAGGTGACAAGAAGGTGTAAACTTAAGTTTGCTATCACTGCAAATTTTATTGATGAGGTAGAGGTTGATGTTATTCCTTTGGATATCTGTGGTATTGTGTTGGGAAGCCCATATTTATATGATAGAAAAACAATTTTTCATCGTCATGAGAATAAGTATCACTTGTTTAAAAATGGAGTTGAGTACATTGTTAGAGCCCATACAAAG
>ML811110.1:118726-133155 GCA_009831015.1 Picea engelmannii | reverse complement strand
CCTCCCAACCTTCATCCCCTCTAAGCAAATCCAGAAAGGATATCCCCTCTCCCCTTTTCTTTTTATTCTCATGGATGAAGGTTTAATTCAAAGTTAACAAGTTCCTTCTCAAATGACTATCTCAAAGGCCCGAGTATCCACAACAGTCATCCCTTGACCCACCAACAATTCATTGATGATAACTTTCTCATGGCACACCCCTCCATTCAAGAATCCTGCACCCTTAAAATTCTACTCAACACCTTTTCAAATGCCTCGAGAGCCTCTGTCAATTTGGAAAAATCACTCATCTTCTTCTTCAACACTCCCCCCACCACCCAAAGAAATATTTCCAGAACTTCAGGTTTTGCTACCTCCTCTCTTCCCTCCAAATACCCGAGTGCTCCCCTAATCACTTCAGCCATCAAACACTCCACCTGGAAGGAACTCATTGACAAATTATCTCAAAATATCTCCTCCTGGACTTTTCTAACCCTCAATCGAGTTGGGTGTTTAATTCTCATAAAGTTTGTTTTGCAAATGATGCCTCTATATCTCTTCTCTATTCCTGTAGCCCCCAAATGGGTTCTCGGATCAATCTGGAAGATACAATGCACTTTCCTCTGGAGTGGTGATAATAACACCCACAAATGGGATCTGGTAAAATAGGACACAATCTGTTTACCAAAGAAAATGAGAGGCCTAATCCTAAGGGATCCAATCAAGAGCAATGAAACTCTCAGCACGAATGATCTGGATTATTTTCGGCACAAAATGAGAGCGGAGATATAAGAAAGAATGCCCAGATATATCGCGGATATCCAATAATATAACATAAATGTATTAGATATGCAACCATAAACACAGAGATATAGTAATACACAATTTTCTATTAATGAGCGAAAATGTACAAAGACTGTAAAAATATAGAGTGAAAGACTCGTTAGAATGGTGGTAGCTTATCTCTGAGAAGAGATGTGTATGCTACTCGCATTCGCAAGAAGATTATTTTACAATGAGGCTCCAAAGGCCTTTTTATCATAAAGAAAATCCAAAACCCTAACCCCAGAAGATGAAAAGTCAACAGTTTTGTGGACCCTGTTTTGGGTAGTTTGGTGTATCAACTTCCCGGGGGCGTAATTTTGGAATACGATCTCTATTTGGGGAGAACGATATCTTTTTGGAAAGGTATCTTTGAAGATATTCATTTAGGGGGATCAATTAGAGCCTTTGGCACTCATTGAGAAGCTTGATCCCAAAAAACCGGCCCTCAAAATGGCCCCGTAAGTTAAAAACTGCTAAAAATAGTAAATTACCAAAATTGTTAGAAAATTGTTTTGAGCCAGTTGGAAAAGGTGTGTGGCCAATAATATCCACTTGGATCAGCGAAAACATGGTGGAACAGGGTATCCAACAACTCCAGTCCTTGGGGAAAACTATGGCACACAAAATATGCTCCAAATTGGGACCCTCACAACCTGATCCATTTCACTCCTAACCTCGAGGCTCCCTCGTATTGAATTCTGCAAAACTCCAGTGTCATCTCATTCAACAACACAGATTTTGGGAAATTAGAGATGGCGCCCAAGGCAATTTTTGGATGGATTCTTAGCAGTAGCTCCCAAGTTTGGAAAGATAGTACAATCTCCCACCACAAGGAAGCACATAAGTTAAGGAACGTTGGCATACTATGAATCATCATAACTTCATGCAATGGATACCTCTTCATAACTCCCTTATTCACCTACCTACAGAAACCAGAACACAAATCGTGCAAGATGTGAACAACTAGAAAATTCGAATTTGTCAGGACAATGAAAAGATCAGATGGGGGTACTATCCAAAAGATGTTTTTACAGTCAAAGAACCTTATCAACCTCTAACCCCCCCTCCGATAGATCCTCTAGATCCTTGTTGGGCCAAACTTTGGTCCCTCAGAACATGGCCCAAGATCTCAATTTTTCTCTGGCCAGTCCACCACAGGCACATCTTAACTTGGGACAACATTCTCAAATTGGGCTTTTTGGACCTTCTAGATGTTCTCTATTATACAATAATGAGGAATCTATAGACCATCTCCTTGAAAAATTCCCTTTCTCCAACAATATATGGGACAATGCAATGATTTTATGTAGAAAATATGACTGGTTTCATGGTAATATAACTCATTCTCTTAAAAGCTAGGCTGACAATCCTTACCAAAACACAATTCTCAACCGTCTCTGGAAGCTGCTCCCTGGTTTCATTGTCTGGACAATTTGGAAAGAGAACATCCAACACATATTTGAATACCACTCTTCCTTTGAATACATCATTTGAGAAACCTGTAGAAAAGAGATGCTGGAAATGATTCATCTCCAATATTGGTCTAACCAATACTTTAAAGTGCAACAAAATGAATCAATAATTCTTTAACGATGGGACATCACTCCTCACACCCACGTGGGCCCTCATTCAATACCATATTCCCACATGAGATCTCCCTCTAGTCCATAGCATTGGTGTCATCCTCCTCACGGATTCCTCAAACTCAAATTCGATGGAGCCTCCAAAGGAAATCCTGGTCCTGCGGGTTTTGGAGGTGTCTTCAGAGATAGCTCGGGTACCATTGTTTGACTCTTCTATGGTGAAATATGCCATGACAACAAAAATTTATCATAACTCTCAGGTCTCCTCCTCGATCTCTGAATAACATGAAAAATATATATCTTCCCTATCATAGTCGAAGGTGACTCTCAACTCATCGTATCTATGGCAATCCATCTTCAAAATGGTTGGTGACTAGATCAAGGACTTCAACATCTGGCTCAACTTCTGGAATTCATAGACTCCATTTCCTTCCACCATGTCCGCCATAAGGCTAACTCCTTGGTAGAAAGAATTGAAAATGAAAGCATCACAGACAACTCTGACCTTCAAGATCATACCTTGGATGAGCTCTCCAACCACTCCCTCAGGAAAGACTATATTAACATTGCTCCTAGGGACTCTTATTCCTTGGATGAAAGTGTCACTCCCATCCACCTGGCGGGCACCACGAGATCCCCTGACGCACGAAACGTTGACCTGGTGTGCTCCACCTCACCCTCCCCTCATGTGAATTAAACTACTCCTCCCCCGAGGCGTCAAACCATTACTCCGCCAACTGCTACCGCTTCTCACCTACATGGCCTTAGTACAACGCACTAGTCCACGTGCATGCAGAGGATGGTAGCATTGAAGGCTTGCGATTTGACCCCCTCTCCTCATGGCCTTTGTCACTCTGTTACCCTCAACCATCCCCGACATTCCTCTACTGTTCTTTGTAAGCGATGGCTCTCTGTTATTTTCAAGAGGGGGCTCTTTGTTCTTTGCAGGAGGTGGTGGATCTCCTCCCTCTCCATTCTATGCAAGCTCAGAATCTCACTTATTCCTCCTCGTAAGCATGCCACCCCCACCTTGGGGATAAGTGGTCATGGAGGGTGTGCATCCACAACACCTCCCCTGCCTGTCATGGCCAACCAGGACGACTACGACCATTCTATCCCCAAATCTCTTTGGTAGCTATTAGAAAATTCAAAAGAGGAAGTTTGAGGCTCTCTCCCAGTCTCCCGATGCACCTCCAGATACTATCACATTTACTAGGTGGTAAGAAACCTTCTCACCCACACCCTCCTCAACCTCCCGAGTGTCTTTTTTCAGAGCCCTCCTAGTTCTCCTTGTTCACCCAACTCCCCCACTGCTTGCCCTACTCTTTCAACTCCTCCCTCCCCTGAAACCCATCCTATTCCTTCTGCGGCCCACCCCAACACCTCGACTCCTTACGAGAATTCCAATAAACAAACAATTGAGACTACACCAGGAAAACAAAGTTCGTTGATGGCTCCCTTTATCAAGAGTGCAGGTCTCCCAGTCAAGGAACCAAGATTAGACAACTCCAAATCCTCTAGTGACAACAACAACAACTTCGGTGGCTGCCCCATTGTAGAAGAGATTCCTATGGACGACCCTCCAACTATGAACGATAAGCATACATCATTCCCAAGCTTCTGTTCATTTTTCAGTTTTCTTAGTTATGATTAGGCTCTGGTTTTATGACAGTAACTAAACAAACAGACTCTCTCACTATTTTTGTAAGCCTGGTTTCCCCCCAAAGAGTAGGCAAGATGATCATGTATTTTTCCCAGCCCGGTATCCCAATAAGGGCAGGCCTCAGTTTTGTCCATTCACTGGGATAAACACTGCAAATTTTATAATTGTATCTTTACTGTATTTTTAATAGAATAGTTCCATAATTGACCAAAAAAAATGGTGTCCATGTGAAAGGGGAAGCCTGAAAAGTCACGGAAAATGAATATTTTAGAGAAGTAAGATAGGTCCTTCACAGGCATGAAAACATTAGTCAAGCCAACAACAATGTATTAATGATGGTCTCCTCAAAGATTACAAATCTGGAGCATCCCAATATAACTCATAATTCCAACCGGAACCTTCTTCTCCTTTAGAAACATCAAATTGACTCATCGGAGACAGAATGTAACATAGTTTTCTCTTTGGTCCTTTCATAATGCATGGATTCCCTCTCCTTCGCCTCCAATAATCATGGCATCGTGAGTTCAAATCAAGCATGGATAATCAAAGTTGAAACAATATATCAGAACAAGGTTCCTATGGAGATCAAAGGTGCAAATCCTCCTTATTTTGGTGAGGGGTAGGAAGAACAAAGCAATGTTCACATATGAAAAAATATGAATGTTCTTTAGGGTTATTTGTATTTTGTTTTACTAGCAAAAAACATTTGGATTTCTCATTTGGAGGGGAACTTTTTGTCTTTAACTGCTAATTTAGAAATATGTCTAGTCTTGTAGAAATTCTATGAACTTGGAAAATGTGACCGTTGCTATCTTCAATACAACTAATTTTTTAAATTAATATAAATTTATATTTCGGTTAAAAAAATGATTGATGTGGACTCTAAATACCACATTCTATACATAAAATAAAATTATGTAACACTAACATTGATACTTAATTATTATATTAAAACAAACAAATATATGGAGTCTCATCTCTTTAAGTCTCTACATATCAAGATCACAAACAATACCACTGCTAGTATTTGTAGGATTATAGGATTGTCATTTGTCATATGTACTTTTTCCAATAGAAAATTTGCTCAATTATATTAGCAATATAATTTGTTTACATCTTGCAAACCAAAACTATGATCATTACAAGAGCACACTGCTAGATAGATCCATGCCAAATAGATCCAAAAAAGTACAAGGAATACAATTCCTAATATTAAGAAACCGAGATCATAACATACAGATCACCCTGGTATTTTTTCAAAAAGTCAAAATGACTATATCGGAAAAAACAAACTTTCATATGCTTGCACATAAATGTATATAATACACCCCATTATCTAAAAATCTAGTGGATTCTAATACGTCTCCTGGGTCCTTCTATACCATTAGACTAGTGATAATAATAAATTCTGCCTTTTGGTTCATCTAGTTCTTGTTTGGAAAGAAGATCTGCTTCCATGTTGTAATTTTTGAAAATGTGCTCAAAACTGACAGACTGGAACGGTTTAATTAAGTCTTTAATTATGGATTTCCATCCTTCAATTGCACATACCTAGAACCTTCCTTTGTTTGACAACCAATCAATTACAACTCTGGAATCAACCATGACTTGAAGATGATGTAAAGACGGATAATCTGCCAACATGAGAGTGGCCCAAGCACCCATAAGTTTCGCTCTTGTGTTTGTGCCTCTGCCACAGTTATATATCCATCTTATGACTGCTAAATATGGCATTTTTATTACTCCTCTAGCTCCACATGAAATGTGATCAAGTTGTTCCACCCTATCAAACCATACTAATGTTGTATTACTTTTCTATGGAATTAGAATATTTCTCGGGGGTCTATCCTTCATAGGAGAGAAGACTCTATTTTTAAGAGTCGAAGTCTTAAAAATCACTGTCTGGAGAGATGGAGTGGTTTCCTCAAAAATAGCTTTGTTCCGCTCTAACCATATGAACCAACAAATATGAGAAGCTATCAGAGTAGGAACTATCTTATCCTCAAACCAATTTTTAAATCAATCGGACAAAGTGTTACCTTTCCAACTATTTTTTAAGTTATGATCAATGATCAATTTCTCCCATATTGATTTGGTAAAGGAACATTGCATAAATAGATGATGTATATTCTCAGAATATTGTTTACAAAGGTAACAATGCCCTGGACCTTCCCATCCTCTTGTTTGAAGAGTATCCCAAGTAAGGATTTTTCCTTCCGCTTCTAGCCAAATAAACAGTTTGATCTTTAGTTGAATGTTCCATTTCCAAATAGACTGTCTCCAACTCCCCACTTTCCTCAGGTTCTTTGTTGAAATTATGGCCCAATAGATGTTTTTTACTGTAGGAGATCTGGATTTATCACCACCTATCCACATCAAGTTGTCTTCGGTGACC
Organism: Picea engelmannii; assembly: GCA_009831015.1. Classification (NCBI taxonomy): domain Eukaryota; kingdom Viridiplantae; phylum Streptophyta; class Pinopsida; order Pinales; family Pinaceae; genus Picea; species Picea engelmannii. The sequence continues at coordinate 126,710 of ML811110.1, read as the reverse complement.
TGTAACAAAGCTCCTGAGTCGATAAGTGCCCATCTAAATTGATCCCATTCTGCAGCAATATCTCCAGAGAAACCCAAGTCACTGTTGCACAACCAATAAGAGGATAAGTGTTGACTGTCGGAGTGCCTCTTGGCCTGTGCAAGTGTAAAATCATTCCTATGATTTAGTGTTGACATAATATTAATTGAGAGAAAAGAGTTTTCTCCCATCCCTAGAATCTTATCTTTCCAAAGAGCGATGAGTTGGCCCAATCCTGGATTCCAACTTAACCAGTGGGTGATTAAGTGAACATATTTTAATAAGCCATTCCAGATTCTTGATGATGCCTTATGTTGGAACGTTTGGGATTTGAACCAATTTTTAACAGTCGTGTGAGGGAGATACTTATCCATTATTACTCTATGCCAAATGCCAATACTCGTTAAAACTCTTCAGAGTGAGTTCATGACCAGTGCTTTACTAAAGTCAAATATATTACGTATACCCCAGCCACCAAATTTCTTTGGTATAGTAATATGCTCCCATTTGCAGAGGTGCAGTTGATTTGATTCAATGTTCCTTCTCTAAAGAAAATTAAACATCAATTTTCTTAGAGTATTTAAGATAGAACAAGGAACGCTAGCCAGTGACATCTAGTAGACGGGTTGACTTTCTAACACTGACTTTAATAAGGTGAAACGTCCTCACAAGGAAAACCATCTATAACACCAATTTTCAATCTTTTTTCCATTTTTTTTAATAACCAACCCCAGTCTTCAACTCACTACGACCCAGTCTTGAGAAAATAACCAAGGTGTTTGAAACTGGATGCTAGATTAGAGAAGATATAAGGAAACATGGATTTGAATGGCATTAATTCCTGCTTCTTCATGCCTTCTTGTAGAATAGTAGTCTTTGTTCCATTTACCTGTAATCCTAATGCCAAGAAGAAATATTTTATAACCTTATCAATCTTCCACCACTCCTTCATGCATTTGTCATAATAATCACATCATCAACAAATAATATGTGGAGAATATTTATGGTTTTGGAAACTTTAATACCAGTCAACTTCCCTTCCCTTTGACTTTCCTTTAATGAGAGACTTAATCCTTCCATAACCAATATAAAAAGTAGAGGGGATAATGGGCATCCTTGCCTTAATCCCCTTCCACTTTTAAAGAAACCCGTAGCCTCTCCATTTATCAAAACTAAGAAAGATGTGGAAACCACACAACTCATTATCCAAATAGTCACCTTTAAGCCCATACCGATTTGAAGAAGAATCATCCTCAATAGATCCCAGTTAATGAAGTCATAGGCCTTTTGTAAGTCTAGTTTTAAGATTAAATATTTTGTTTTCCTTTTTTAATGTTGTGGAGACATTCATGAACTATGCCTATGGCATCCTGAATCTATCTGCCTTGCAGAAATCCCAACTGCTCCTCTAATATTGATATGGATAGAATCGGTTTGATACGATTTGATATAATCTTTGAAATGATTTTGTAGCAGAGGTTACAAAGCTAGATGGGTCTGGAATCTCCAAAATTTTGGGGCTTGTTTACTTTGTATATTAAAGCAATAAAAGTTGAGTTTAAGCCTCCCGAAATATTTCCTTATATTCTTGATTCTTATACCATATCTAGAAGATCTCCCCCAACAAGATCAAAGAAATGGATAAAAAACTCGACAGTCCAGCCATCAGGCCCTGGACTCTTTAAACTTTGATTTTTGCTAAAAATTCTCTTAATTACCCCAAATTTATCGGCGTAAATGAGGCATCAACTTCTGCTTCATTAACCGGTCTAGAAAACATGGATGCCACCCTGACTTGGTCACTAGTAGAAGGAGCAATTTGTTCTTTGAAAAAATATTTGAAATGTTTTACAACCTCTTCTTTTATGTTTTCCTGACCATTATGCATATGCCCCACTTCATCCATTATCTCCCAGACAAACTTGCGATTTCTCCTGAATTTGCAAAATTATGGATTTTTTTTTGTGTTTTGGTCACCACTGTGAATCCAGATAGCGTGGCTTCGCTGACGCCAAAATTATTCACTTTCATTGAGTAACCTGTTTCTTTCTTGCTCCATATTTTTTAATAATTAATCCTCCTCTGGTAAACATGTTCCATCTAGATAGTTTTGGAACAAGGAATTTATCTCATTCTCCAGATATATGAGATGTGAGTTTTCCTTGAGCTTACAGTCCTTTTGCCACTATTTCGTGCTAGCCTTTAGATATTTAAGTTTCCAAACTAGTATTTTCTATTTACCGTCTTTGCCGAGATATTTTGGATCATTCCATAGATTTTGAACCAACACTATGAAGCCCTGATCCAAAATCCACTGAGGATTTAGTTTGAAGGGATAGGCCTTAAAAAGGGGTGGAAATTCCAGTTGGAGATGGAACAGATCATGATTTGAAATGAATGTACATTCCACCCAAGACCTGTAGATGCCAACTAAAGCAATAAAATCTTCTGACATGAATATTTTTTCCAACCTTTTTGCAATTGAATCTGCTCTAGAACGACCGTTTCGCCAAGTGGGAACAACCTTCCCTGGAACAATGTCAATGATTTTATTATTTTGAAAGAAAGATTTGAAGTATCCAACCAAAGTTCCTAGTGAGGTGGAGCCTCCCTAGATGTCTCCTAAGGATAGAGTCAAGTTAATATCCCCCGCTATAATTAAATTTTTTTGAGCCAGCAAGCCAGAGTCTTCCAACTGGTCCCAAAAACATTTATGCTCCACACAAGGACCGTAGACATTTAGTAGTGAAATATCCCTTTTACTAGCTAAACAAATCCATGCCAATGAAATCTCACCACGGGTAAGAAACATAACTAGATCATAAAATTTTGGATCCCAAGAAACCAACAAACCACCAGAAGTTCCAATGGAATTGACTACACATCTTAACCAGGTCGGCCTTAAAGTGTGTAAGAAATTCCTAGATTTTTCGGAATGGACTAGAGTTTCCTGAAAAAATACAATGTTAGGGTGTGTTTTTACCAAGAACACAACGAACATAAGACAATTTTAGGGTGCCTTTAGTCCCCCTTAGGTTGAGATAAAGAAGGATCATTATTTAGTCCGCGCCAGGGCCTTCAATGCTCTAAGTGCTCCACCTTCAGTGGTTGTGCAAGTGTTTGTTTCTAAAGTAGACATAATTATGGAATTTTTCCGGGCGCTCCTAGTCTTCACCGACAAGTGTTCTAAGCTCAGGCCCCTAGACAAGGTGAAATCCTTCCCAACCCCTTCAGCAGTAGAGCGCGAAAAACTAGCTTCCTCGTCACCAACAGTAGGGTTTATGACCGATTTTCCAAGATAAACAAGAAGCTAAATAGTGGATTATTGATCACATATAAAAGGTAACAATGAGTCAAGGACTGCAATGAGAGAGGTCTCCTTATCGTCCGGTTCCCGATAGCCAGGTGGAGAAGAGGATATGCCAAACTGTGGACACGGGGACTCCAGAGAGTGGTTTGACATAGATGGATCAATAGAATCCAAGGAATGACCCTGTTGTGTAAGCTTAACGTTGTACTCAACCTGACTACCAGGAACAGTAAGAGGATCAACCCTTGGAGTAACAACCGGTAAAGTAGCATTTAATGCCCAACACTCAGTGCTCAGACCAGTAGGACAAGAACACCCCCTGTCGTCTATATGTGACACATCAACTTTTGTAGTAACATTCTTTAGCCAATCAGAAGAATTTAGTGCATCACGTTCATAATGACAGTGATGAAAAGAGAGTCGGGTAGTGTGTTTTTAACTTACCCGTTAATGCAGCCAATGACTCTGAATGACTGGGATCGTCCTGTGCTAGATGTACAGAACCATTTCCATAGAAACCAGTTTCCGGGGAGGAATGAGGAGAGCCAAATATATGGTCAGAGCCTTCGGGTTCATCAGCAGCACCACCAATACCTTTTCAGTGCCGCCTCAGGTGACTTGTGCTATGACAAATGATACACCTAAACATATTTCCTAAGTATTCCAGGCGTTAAAGGAAGTGTCGATCCCTCTATTCAATCTCTATGGATTCTGGTAGCCCGAGATGTATATCCAATTCAACTAGGATTCTGCCAACTTTCCTAGTTGCTGCAGAGAGTGAAGCTCTATCTAACATAATAAACTTACTAAGAGAATTTCCAATGGCCTACAATGCCCCTTCATTCCAAAGGTGTAAAGGTAACCCAGGTAATATTACCTAGAAATGTCTTAAGGAGAAATACTCGGATATTGGATCAAAGGCCACCCGCCATCTCTTTAACATGAGGCTACTACCTCCATTAACACACCTGTTCTCCAGTAGTAGCACACCATCTTCATGCGATTTACATATGAAACCTAACCAGCCTTTAGAAAGGTATAGTACTTCAGGGGTATATCCTAAGAAGGGCGACCATACCTGTTCCACCCAAATAGGAAGTTTTTCTTTGCACATGTTCCCGTAGGAAAATCTCCCCACCAAGCTGCATGATGCCATTCTACAAGTATCCTCTAGACCAATGTCTGAACCTAAAACCATATGCTTAACCACCTTATTGGAATTCCAGTGCCCGTGACACTTCCGTGGTGCAATTGTATTATTAAAAACCTTCCCGTGAGAACTAGAGATATCACCACCTTGGTCTTCATCCTGCAGACTGCTCCCTGAGAAGAGATTTTGCACCTCTGGTAAGGTATCCGACAAACCAGGTAGATAAGCTTAGAATGATGGCGTAACACTAGAACCTCCTCTAAGGCGACGAGAAGGAGTAGCAGATGGTCGAGAAATATAATGAGTACCAAGTGAGTGCACCCCCAGTGTATCAATATTTTTTATAAGACCTACCTCCTGCCATAGTCCTTCATCTTTCTCACCTATTAACTCACTAATATCAACATTAATGTTAGCCAACCAATTAAGGGCCATTATGGAGCCACTTAGGATCCACTAGTAAAAAAACTCAAGAATCAGGGTCCCAAAACTTCTCGAAGACCAAGGTAAGTAAGGGTAGTAAATAAGGAGCAGTTGAAGGTTTAATGTAACCTGTCCACCTATAATCCACCTTAAAGTTCCAGAAGTGGTATTAATGTAAACTCCTTGTTCCGGGAAGGGCATTATAGTTACCGAGAAGGGTAATAAAAAATCTAAGATGTATAATAAAGACACCACCCACCCAACTTCCCACTTAATTAGAATGACTCTACACGACGACTACTCAGATAAAATAGGAGAGGAAACGACAAATACAAAAAACAATAGCTAAGTAAAAGAACTAAACCAGGAGACTTAACACTGGAGAGAGGTAAAACTTAGCTAAAAATAGTTCCCATATACTCCGCCTCCATTTCTAGAGATCACATGTAACAGGAGATTGACCCTGGTGCAATATAATAAAAATCCCACCAAAACTAAGTTCAAAATTTGAAAACACTCCCTGATTCGTCGTCGTCCCCCATTGCCGCTCCACAAACATTTCTTCACTTTTGTAACTATAAATGAAATTATTGTAAATGTTAGCATCTATTGCAAATAACATAAAAATAATGGAGATACTTTAAAAAGGTTGAGAAAGTTCAAGAAGGTTGGCATGATAAGTTTATCTCAACTATTGTTAAACTATAGAACTTGTGAAGTTTATATGAAAATATTTTATAAATTTTGGCATCACAAATTTAAAACTTTTATTAAAATAGATAAAATTTGGTTATTGGTATATTGCAAATAACATAAAAATAATAAAAATAATGGAGATACTTCAAAAAGGTTGAGAAAGTTCGTGAAGGTTGGCATGATAAGTTTATCACAACTATTGTTGAACTATAGACCTTGTGAAGTTTATATGAAAATAGTTTATAAATTTTGGAATCACAGATTTAAAACTTTTATTAAAATAGATAGAATTTGGTTATTGGTATAAAAAATATTAATTAAAATTAAAAAATTTTATTTGTATTATTATATATTTATATTTAAATAATTATAAATAAATTAATATTAATTTTAGTTTGATTGGTTAATTTGATTGGTTGAGTTTTGTGAATTATAAGTAGGAGGTTATATGATCAAGTTTTTGGGTTGGTTGTCTATGTAGATATTTATTGGGCCTCACTAGATGTTCCTCTCGAGTTAGGTTGTCAAAAATACAATCAACCGATTTACCTCCCATACCATTTTCGAAATGAGGGGAAATACTTGGAAAATTTCCCAAAATGTATATTCCATCCAAAAAAATCAATATTAATCTTCTTTTAATACTTAGTATAAGTTTTTACACCCAAACTTACATAATAAAACTTAATAGTAATTTCCTTTTAATAAAAGCAATAATATCAAAAATTCATAATAAAAACATTGCCTAATTACATACTTGATTGGAAATCAATATAAAAACATTTGCTCTATCCTCCTCAAAATATTTTATGGAGATTTAAAAATAAAAATAAAAATTTAAATTAAATATGTTTTTATTTTTTATTATGTTTTATAAATAACTAACTTCATTTTGCAAAGTTTGCACATTGATATTAATGACAGAAATAAAAATGGAACTTAAGATAGGTATTTTTTTACAGAGTGCACCAATGATATTAAATACCATAAATAACATATTTGCTTTGTATAAATATATAGTTTATTGTGATTCAAATTAAATGAAATTGTTGCATCTTGGTGAATCATTTTTTATTCTTGACTACAATCATTGCAGGTCTATACGAAGATACTTGGAAAATCTCCACCAAATCATGTCACATATATGATAAACGTTGTACATATATATGTGTTTTTTCAATTACATGATTTATTATTGTGTAAATTAAAAAACAAAATTATGATTGATGTTGTTGGAATAATGCTTACAATAGATTGGTTTGGATTTAGTTTGAATCTATTGAAGATTTGTAGGAGGTTATTGAGAGATTCTCTCAACAACTATCTCTATGTTTGGAGATAGTTGGATTTGATTCCAACTATATATACGTGTAATATTAGTAATAAGGAATATATCATTTTGTTGTGTAATCTTATGTTATGGCTACTCTCACAAACTTTAATTTGCTATTAGAGTAGGTTCTGGCCTGACTCCCTTGCGGGAGGGCCAGGAGAATGTTGTTGGTTGTGGAGCCTGATTATCTTCCTGATTTAGAGGTCTTTTACTTTCAGCCATGTTTATACCCCATGAAGTATTTACACCCTAGAAGTATGTACACTCTTCTACGCGGGGGAGTGCAGAGGGGGGGTACCCCTTCTGCAGGGTCCGGGGGGCCTATCCCCCCGGTTGGGGGGTCTGGGGGCAAGCGAGCCCCCGAAGCAAAAATTGCCTTGTAAAAGTATATTGTAATTTCATTGTAAATCTGGACCGTTCATTATAAGGTCGTAGATCTAACGATAGAGATTATGTTAGGGTTTTTTGCCCTAGAAGGCAACCCTCTTTTATGAGGGAAATGTATTGCGGCTATGTAGGTTGGAAAGTATTGTATTCTGAGAGAGGAGACTGTGAGAGAAAGAAGAGGAAGTTACAATGGGTTTTGTTGTAGGTTGTATCCCTTCATTTTACTGGATAATAATAAAGAAAGGCTCTGACAATTTCTCTGGTGGACGTAGCCCACACTGGGTGAACCACACAAATATGTGTCTCTCTTGTATTGTGTATCTTATGTGTTTTATTTCCACATTTGTTTTATTTTATTGCTCCATGGTCCTATTTTTCTAACAACTAGTATCAGAGCATAAGGTAACTCGCAGGAAAAGAGGGTTCTTGGTTCGAGTGGGAGCAATGTCGGAAGATGGAAAGTTTAGGGTCGATAAATTTAACGGCCAAAACTACCAGTTATGGAAGATGCATATGGAAGACTGTTTATATCAGAAGGATCTATTCCTACCATTGAGTGGAGTAGCAAAGAATCCGGCGGCCATGAAGGACGAAGAATGGGAGATTCTTGACAGAAAGGCTCTAGGAACGATACGACTGAGCCTGGCAGCGTCGGTGGCTTTCAATA
>ML811110.1:102439-115322 GCA_009831015.1 Picea engelmannii | reverse complement strand
TTCATTTTGCTGGATAATAATAAAGAAAGGACCTGGCAATTTCTCTGGTGGACGTAGCCCACACTGGGTGAACCACGTAAATCTGTGTCTCTCTTGTATTGTGTATCTTCTATGTTTTATTTCCGCATTTGTTTTATTTTATTTCTCCACGGTCCTGTTTTTCTAACAAATGTGAGTGTCGTGACAATGGTTTTTAGTGTTGTTTTATTTTTTCTTTTGTTGGTGTGAAATTTGTTTTTGGTGTGACCATGTGGGGATTTGCTGATCAATAATACGGTTCCTTCAACTGATTGCGATCTGTGCATGCTGAACATATATAAGAGTGGGTTGTTGTCTCCATATCTACAAAAAGAGAAGAGCATGAGACACTCCTTGTGAAGCCATCTAGAAGTGATGCCAATCATTAGTTGGAGCTATCCTGGGCGACCAATGGTTACGAGGTGCAGCCAGCGAAAGGTGAGAAAGTCACTATGCTCCATTTCCTTCTTGATCAAGTAGCTTCTGCCACATATGTTGTCATTCAACAATATGAACAAAGGAGTCAAGGATGCACGAAAAATTCATATTCCACATAGCGTGGTGTTTTTCATTTTGAATTTTGCGACCTCTTCCTCTTATTCCTATTTACGGGAGTTCATAAAAAACAATATTTACCGGAGTTCGTAAAAAGAAATCAAAGTCAGCTATGTTAATTAGTTTGTATTAGTTATATTAATTAGTGGGAATGTATTTTTTGGTTTGTAAAATTTATATGAAGGAGAACCAATCAATGTACATAGTAACATGATTTAAATCAATGGTTCTCAATGTTCTTCAGTGCCAAGGGAACACATCACAGATTTGATTATGTCTACATTCTGTCAGATGCCCGGAGGTTCTTGTTGTACTTCGGTGCTTCAAGATCAACAATTCTAGGTTGTACTTTGTATATTGTTTAAAGAAGGTCAGTTGTATGATTGACTACTGAAAATATCCAGTAATTAGATCATTGTCCTATATAACTGTGAAAAAATGTTCTTCGGGGGAATTTCACAGATGGTAGTGTATCCATAGGATAATTCAGTATCGAGATTGTCCTCCGAGAAGTTTAGAAGCGTCGGTTGTACAAAGAACGTCAAAGGTGGTTGGAAGCAGTTTTATCTGTGTTGTATGAAGTGGTAACTCGAAAATGATGGGAGATAAAGAGCGTGTCTATGAAGTTCAGAGATGGGTGTAAGTGCGTATGGGGACCAGTCATACAAAGACATATGACGAATTTTGTAATCATGATTTTAGTATTGTAAGTTTTTTGAATGTGAGCATTAAAGGAGGGTGTTGGAATAATGCTTACAATAGATTGGTCTGGATTTGGTTTGAATCTGTTGAAGATTTGTAGGAGGTTGTTGAAAGATTCTTTCAACAACTATCTCTATGTTTGGAGATAGTTGGATATGATTCCAACTATATATACATGCAATATTAATAATAAGAATACATCATTTTGTTGTGTAATCTTATGTTATGGCTACTTTCACAAACTTTACATAGAGATAGTTGGATATGATTCCAACTATATATACATGCAATATTAATAATAAGAATACATCATTTTGTTGTGTAATCTTATGTTATGGCTACTTTCACAAACTTTAATTGATGTTAGGATTGTTAAATATAAAGGAAAGTACCCAACATTAATGTTGCATTTTTCCCTTATGAGTGGAAGAGAATACTTAATGAATAGAAATAAAAGTATGAGAGTAGATACAATTGAATATGATTGACACCTGACATATGCAACATACACTATGTTAAAATAGAACCAAAGGACACAAGGAGTAGAAGAGATGACTCGAACTATCATATACTTGTTTGGCTCCAAAAAAAACACCTACAATGTAAATATATTTGTAAAGATAATGTTAATGAATTTGTAAGTAAAATATTAAAGCGATTTTATTAGTTGGTAAAATTAGGCGTTGTTAATCCCTCATTAAGATTTAAATATCCTACATATGAGTCCATTTGTTATGGGTCATTTCACTCAAGTAAGTAGGTCGTTTTATGTACTTAAGTAAGGTATAAGTCTTAATTAAATTGTGTTCATTTGTTATAGGTCATCTCACTCAAGTAAGTAAGTCGTTTTATGTAGTTAAGTAAGGTAAAGTCTTAATTAAATTGTTTCATGTAATTGGATAAGTTGTGAGTCTTGGGTCACAGTTGAGTGAATTGTTTCATTTAGTTATTATGTAAAGTGTAAGTCTTTAGTAAATTTATATAATAGATATTTTAGGTAATGATAACTTAACTTATGTGGTTGTAGAAGGTATTACAAAATTGTGGATGATTTTAACACTTAAGAAAAAAAAAAACTTTTATAAATTAAAATCATAAAATCTATTTATTTAGTTCATTATAATATTTATTAAAAATAAAAATGAACATATCTCAATTTTTAATTTATTTAAATAAAGCATTTTTATTTTAGGAACAAGTGAAATGTTCCTAAACATTAATTATAATCCATTAAACTAACCTTTTATGTGAATACATATGTTTTTTATTTACTTATATATTTTCAATAATTTTTTTCTCATCTTTATATTTGAACATGATTTAATTTTGAAACATAATGAATGACTAATGGCTGGAAATAATTTTGTTGGTCGAGATAAAACTGAAAAATAATGAATGATTCATGATGGAAATAAAAAAAAAATCATTTATTTGTGAAGATAACACTGAAAATAAAAAATGTATCACATTCATTCATAGCCAACAACCCAATGAGTTTGACTCCTCACCCATAATAAGATTCCTTCCATATGTTATGACGTACATAGTTATGAGCTATTGGATAACGTGACGATATAATTAAGGCACATGAGAATTACACCATGATATTTGTGAATGGATTTTATTTCTTACCTCCACCTTTGTCAACTATACTCAATAAATCCAAATTTTCCTCTAGAATCCTCTAAACCCTTGATATTTGTGAAGGGATTATATTCCTTGCCTCACCTTTGTCCAACATACCCAATAAATCCAAATTTACCTCAACCTATGGAATCTTCAAAACCCTTGTTCGAGGTTATCATAGTGGCCCATGTTTTCTCAAACTAGTGGCCCATGTTTTCATACTCTCGATTTGAACTACCAAGTTCACATTCTAACTTCATAATTTCAACATTCAAATTGCTTAGTCATATAGATACTAAATCACAAAATTTTCCATTAAAAGAAAAGTATGGTTATATAGAAACAAGCGGATAAGCCACGTAGTGACTAGTCCCTGCCTAAGATCGGATAGTATTGGATTGAAAATGAAAAGGATTTTTAGTTTTTTAACAATTTGACGAGAAAATGTAATTATATTCTAATTATATGTTAGAAATAATAGTTAATATTAAAAATTTAAATTATATAGTAAATAACATAAGAAAATTTGATTTTTTTATAATAACTTAAATTTAAATACATATTAAATGGTAATTATATGTTAAAAATCTTAATTAACCGAAATCAGAATTGAGTACAAATTATTGAGGTATAAATTAATTGAATGCTAGTTATATTTCAAAAACTCTAATAAACTTAAACAAACATTCATTTCACATTTAAAAAAACACTAAATAAGAAAACCAAACATTGGTTAACTTATAAATTTATAAATAATAAAACTCATTTAAATTATAAATTAATAAAACTCATTTAAAGTTTAATAATATACCTAAAAAAATCCTAATCATTCTAAACAAACTCACACTAAATTACAAATTTTCACAAAGTAATTTTAATTAATAAAATAAATCTGAAACTTGAATTATGTACTTATGCACATTTTCACCTCAACCATTATTAAAAAGGCCAGAGTGAGGCACATCTATGCATAAGGTTATCTTCACTTTTTAAATTATCCAGTGAAAATATATTTATATATAATTATAAATTTAAAAAATTAATAATAAAATAATTAGAAAAAACATACCTTAATTGTAATCCTAAATCCTAATTAATCTGCACATTAAGCAATAAATGCTATAAATGTTATATATTTAAATTTAAAAATTCCAAATATAATATTAAATATCTCAATTTATACAACATTTGTTATTTTATAAACTAAGATCATAAATGTTATATATTTAAATTTAAAATTTCCAAATATAACATTAAATATCTCAGTTTATACAACATTTGTTATTTTATAAACTAAGACCATTATTTTAAGATTATAATTCGACTTTGGATATGACATTTGTAAAATAAGAATGCCCTCAGATATCCCTCTAAGACGTGAACCAATTCTACTTCAATTTTTTTAAAAGAAATAGTGCACTCTTTTGCTCTCAGACCCGATTCCAAAGTGGATGTCCGGAAGAAATGTTACAAAGTGGTAGTCGATATAATTGAGGCCCTTCACAAGATAGAGGAAAACATGGTGCAGATACGAAAGTCTAAACAAGAAGAAAGTCTGTAGAAACAAAACAAAGAAGGTGTTTTGGCTGCCCCCAATTCTGACCCCTCAAGTGGCTATCATCAAAAGATTAAAATTGCAGGGTTTTAGAGTGAAAAGGACAAAAACATTGAGTTTGTCAACTTCAAATCCAGGGTTGATATGGATCTATAATCCAGGGCTTACAAGGAAGGCACATACAACCACTTTAACCAGTTTTTCTGCCGAAAGTCGAGACAAAGAGTAAGATAACATCTATCACTTCATTTTTCATCTACGCTTACTCTTTAGACTTGTGATTCACTGCGTATTTTAAATACGTAACATGAGAACTATGTCTATGCAACTCTGTCTCGTCCATATCAGAACATTCCCGTCTCAATTTTGCACAACATTTTTGTTAAGGGCAACCATACCAACTTCGAATTGGGAGAGGAATATTTGGAGGCATGTGAACTATATCCAGAGTACAAGCATACCACCATAGACGAAGTACATACCGGACTGGAAGAAATAGGATGTGATTTCATATTGTTGCCTCACCGTTATGAAGTCATAATTCGCTTCGCTGGGCTGAAGGGAGAGCCAAGAAACGCAAATACCACGTCTGCCAAGTTGTATATGTCACCTGCCAGACTCCCTAACTACATAATTCTAGGCCATGCTTTCAAATATAATAACTTAATTCCGTCAGTTTTGATATCGGATAGTGGTATACGCTAATGATTATAGATATGCAACATGCCATTTAATCTACATGCCAAAATAGTTCAATTTTATTTACATTTTCTACTGCAAATATGATATATCCTTTGCAAAGTTATAATTAAAGAAAAGTCTCTGGATGCAGAACTTACCTATGTTCATTGAATTTTGTGTAGTATGTGGAAAAACTACCAGCCTGCCTGATTTCTGCTTTACCCATAATAGCCTAACGGTGTGTGTGCTCTGTGTATATCATTTAGATAAGAGATATCAATAGGCTCGTGTAGGTGGAATGGTTTAGTCCACACGATGGATAGGTTCAATACCTTATTAATGTAGAGGTGAGGATATGCTCTCCCTTTGGATTTCTAGGCGGTGAGGAGCAGAGGCTGTGAAGAGTGCAGAATGGGATACAAGACTGGAGTGCATGAAGAGGTTGTGCAGGTAGAGGTAACCATGCATGTAGAAGTGGTGAAGACGACTGTGAGCTGAGGTGGTGAAGATAGGTGAAGACAACTTGGGATGGGATTGAAGGATTTAAGAAGTTAACACAATAGGAGAAGGAATGAGGAATTAAAGCCTATCCCCCCATTAATGAAAACTTCCTGAACTCCTATGATCCAGGTGGATATCGGTGGCCACCCACCTTCTCCAAATGGCCCAAAATATGTTTCTGGCAATTTTAGTAATTTACTATTTTTTAGCAATTTTTAACTTCTGGGGCCATTTTGAGGCCCTAAACGATGTTTTTTGAGAAAACGGGGAGAAAAATGGTTCGTAGATCAATGTTGCTCACCCAAAAGTTGTAGTTCTCGGATAGATCTTTCCAACGAGCTATTGAGCGCCCCAAATGGAGATCGTATGCAAAATTTACACCCCTGGGAAGTTGACGTATCAACTACCCCCATCGGGGCCCACAAACCTTTTGGCTTTTAGTCTTCCAGGGTTAGGGTTTTGGATTTTACTTTTGTTAAAAAGGTCCTTAGAGCCTCATTGTAATGATCATCTTCTCATGGATGCGAGTAGCCGTCACATCTCTTCTCAGAGATAAGCTACCACCATTCTAGCGAGTCTTTCACTCTGTATTTTACAGTCTCTGTACATTTATTTCGTTAATAGAAATNCATTCTAGCGAGTCTTTCACTCTGTATTTTACAGTCTCTGTACATTTATTTCGTTAATAGAAATCGCGTATTACTGTATATCTGTGACTCTTGTTATATTTCCGCTATATCTCCATTATATTGTTCTCTCTCTTGCAATATCTCTGAATATTTCTATGTTATATCTCCATTCTCATTTCGTGCCGAAAATAATCTGGATCAGTGGTATCAGAGTAGGTTGCTCTTGATCATTTTCAGTGCATGTCCCTGATGAGGTCCGAGTATAGCAAGTTGGGTCTCGAGCTTATCTCTCTTGAGGACAATCTCTCTTGCACACCCAAGAAACCCTCAATGTTGGAAGAAAAGAAAAACGACGGAGCAGACGATCCTATCAGTCTGTTGCTTGAGCAAGCTCTCACGCGACAGAGGGACAAAATGATGGAGAATTTTTCCCACATCCTTCAACGCCTGTCGATAGCATCACGCGCATCTTCATCAAGCGACCACTTTGGAGGCACCTCGCCTTTCAAGGTACAGGTTAATTTTGATATTCCCATATTTGAAGGTCAAATAGATGCAGATGCCCTAGATAAATGGTTAAATCTACTAGAAGGTTATTTCTCTGTTCATAATTGTTGGTCACTATAATTTTTTATTAATTAAAACGATCAAGTGTTACATAAATTGTCAACCTAGGGAAGTCTGTTTATTTCAAAGGAAATCACACACTGTATATGCTCAATCTCAAAAGCAATACAAAGTTGTAGTAAAAGTTACATTAATCACACCTTACTTTGAACAGACTGAAGTTCTACTTTGAATTACAGTAAAAGAAAACTATCTATTGCAGAATTCAAGAATCAAAGGAAAATAATTATCATAAGAATCCTGGATTACATTAAGAAACAACAACCTAGGGAAAATGAACCTTTCAGCATACTGCAAAGAAGACTAACTATTCTGTAACAGAGAACATGACCCTATTCCCCAAACTAGGAATCTTCAGCACTTGTCTCTGACTATCACACTTTCATAAACTCATTCTGCAAACAGAATTACCAATCAAAATGATCAACAATTACTTAGGAATGAATTGTATGAAAACGATGCAACAATCAGTTGAAACAGAGTTTCATCAAAACAGAGTCTTAACAAGGCATGAATAAAGACAATACTTAACACACTACAAAAACTAATGGGTGAATCTTGTGAAGAAGGTGGGCCCTCTCCTTCTCACAAGATTCCCCAGAAATGAAAGGGAACTAAGAAGAAATGCTCAAAATGATCTTTTATTCATTTGTCCAATGTAACAAGTTACAATATCAAAAGTGAACACGCTCCTTCTTTGTAATTCCCTTCTAGCTAAGCCTTCCGTAATCCCCCTTCTAATGCTGATTTCTCCTCTATTTAAAGAAGAGAATCCTCTTAATACAATTAAGCATAAAATTACATGTGTACATACAAATCCTATTCTTAGTCTGATCTAATCTTCTATGCTGGAATAGGATATTCTGATCTTCCGTAGCAAAATGTTGTTACAGTGGTTGTAATGGTGCTGGCTTGAGGTACAGTTGTTGCGGCCAGTGTAACAACTCCTTTAATTATCTTTTCTTGTTAATGTTGTATGTGAAATATTGTTTTAGCATCACAAATCATAGACTATTTCAGCAACGGGATTTGCGTACTGTTTGACTATTTCAGCAACATGGTCTTCAAGCAACAACGATATATTTACTATAGTCTTCAAACTGTTTTAGCAACTATATATTTCTGATTAATGGCTAAGTATGAAAGTAATGTAAAATTACATGTAAAACAAATTAAACATATAGCAAAGAGAAGAAACGTTATATACCTTTGGAAACATAGATTAAGGTGATAATGTAGGCTTAACTATGACTGAGAAAAGGATGTAATGATAGCAAAAAGTATGAGCAAAAATGTACATTATAGGGTCCTAACATCCCCCCCAACTAAAAAGGTTGTATGTCCTCAGGCAACTTCAATCTGAATCAGAATCTGGATACTGACTCTGGGCATGCAAATTACTTAAGCAGTAGCTGTAGAAAGTACTGTCTGTTGGGGTTCTGAATCCTTGAACATGTTGTAGCCTTTGCCAGGTTGTTGCTTCAACCTTCTTGGGAAACCTATGATGAACTTGATACTTCTCTACTGGCATCCACAGAATGGGAAAATGGAACTGATAACCTATCCAATTTTCAGCGCATTGTTGGACACATTTGATGTAACTGGGTACCCGGAAGATTGTTGTCTCAAGATTGGTAGGACTAAAGGGATTGTGCTCCTGCATTTTCTCAGAAGATTGTTACCAAAACATGTTATTTTCTTTTAGGGCAACAGTCTCTGTGGATTTAATAAACTGTTGACAATCCTGAAGTACTGTTGCCTGTAGTTGCCGCATATGTTGAATCATCCCTGGTTTCTTCAAAAATTGATAATATTCTGCAACAAATGTGGCAGCGTTCTGTGGTTCTGGATGTATCCAAAGGAGACGATTATCTTCATTATGCCTGGCAGCTATAAAATCATTCTGCCACGTAATCTGGTTGGCAAGGAAGGAGGTGAGTTCCCGAATCTGGATATCACCAACAAGAGGATTAAGATTAAGCTGTCTGTTCTCAGGAATGGCTTCATTATGAAGATATAAATCACATAGTAGATGCTGATCAATAGTAGAGGATTCTGCAAAAGTTTGAACAAAATCTTCTAGTTTGAACACTGCATAGGGTCTTCCATCTTTGATTGATTTCATTTGAAAGAATGCAAGTTGTTCTATAAGGAAAAAAGAGTAATTTGGGGATGGTTTCCTAGCAGCCAACAATTTTTGTACCAAATGAAACATCATGAGAAATTTTCTTTTTAACTCCTCATCTGCTTCTTATGGGCACGAGATTCTTTGTGTGTTTGCTCCAAAGATTCCCAGTTTGAATATATGTGGTTCAGCCAAAGTAGTTTGTGCTCCTACAAACTTTTGTCCTATGTAATAACAGACTCCTTTTTCCATTTGTTCATTATTACTTGTTCATTTCATGGTTGGGTTTGTGTTCTAGCATTGCAAGTGGTAGGCTGAGGTAGAGTTTGAGTGGCTTGTTCCACAAAAGTAGGGGCACTGTTCTTGCTAGGAGGGGAAGATTCATCAATAGGCAGAGTTTGAGAAACTTCACCAATAAAAACAAGAGCTTTGGATTTAACAGTTGTTGTAGGCCAGGGTTCCTATAGATTAGCTTTGCTTTTTGGAATTTTTGAAGGTCCTCCTGGTTCTTGTGTAATAGTAGGGCATTCCTCTTTTTTAACTGCAAAAGTCGTAGGTGCAAAGGAAGCTCTAGGCATTGAGATTTGAACCACTTTGTAGCCTGCTTGATCATAAATATCCCCACATTGGCTGCACATATACTCTCTATACTGATCATCTTTTGTGTTTTTCTCTACCATGGCCGCTACGCGAGCTAAGGTATACAAATTAATTTCCCTGTCATAGGCTTCCTTTGCCATTACTATCTCTTGCTTGTAACCTTCCAGTTCTGATCTTAGAAACTCATTCTCTTGTAAGAGAGAAGCCATTGTTGGTTCTGGTTGTTGATCTATCATAGATGTATCAAGAGGGGTCACTGGTTTTTGTGTAACATTCACAACCTTAGTAGATGGTTCTTGTGGAGCAACTACAAAATCAACAACTGATTCTTGTGTTTCAGATACTTGATGTAAAGAAAATAGTGTTGTAGCACCCTGGGCATCTGATTCTTGTATTTCAGGAATAAAGTCGGCAACTGGTTCTTGTGTTTCAGCTGTAGCTGGTTCTTGTGTAATAGCTATAGTTCGTTCTTGTGTAATAGCTACTGAATGAGTAGCTGGTTCTTGTGTGACAGCTACTGAATGAGTAGCTGGTTCTCGTGTGACATCTACTTGATGTAAAGAAAATGATGTTGCAACACCCTGGGCATCTGATTCTTGTATTTTAGGAATAAAGTCAGCAGTTGGTTCTTGTGTTTCAGCTGTAGCTGGTTCTTGTGTAACAACTATAGCTGGTTCTTGTGTAACAACTACTGAATGAGTAGCTGGTTCTTGTGTGACAACTACTGAATGAGTAGATGGTTCTTGTGTGACAACTACTTGATATAAAGAAAATGATGTCGCAGCACCCTGGGCATTTGGTTCTTATGTTTGAGTGCCCGAGGATGGAACAGGTAAAAATTCCAGGATTTGGGAGGGTGGAGGTGTATGGGATTTTAGTAAAATGGGTTGGGGGTTTAGGGTATTGGCAGTAGTTGCTGCTTTGGTTGAAGCCCTCGTTTGTCTTTTAGGTAAAAAGACAGGAAAAGTAGTAGTTTGCTTCTTTCTTTTGCGAGTGGGTTTTTCCTCAGTGATGGAGCAGGGAGGGTTATCAGGTTTATCTGCTTGAGAATCATCGCTAAGGATATGAACAATAGGAGTAGATGATTCTGGTAAATTGTTGGGTGGACTTGGTATGGTAGGAGGGTTAATTGGATCAATTGGATTTGTAGGTGGATTAATAGGTATTTTTGGAGGGTTAGGAAGGTTTTGTGGTTGCTCTTCATGAGGGTTTTCAGGATGTTCAACAACTTCCAGAGGGTTTATGGGTGGATTGTTTAGGAGAGGGTTTTGTTGGGAAAAACCCTTTTGGATGAGTAATTGAACGAGACAGTGATGGGTGAGGGAATGGATGAGATTTTTAACCTATCTACAATAATGCGACATATTTCTAAGACATCCGAGCAGATAGTAAGGAATATTCACCAGTCTAGCATGTCGTAAATGAGATAACAAGACAAAGTCGTACTGGTAAACTACCTGGTATTGGCCTTCATAGGTAAGGTAGTGCTTAACAAACTCTGCAACTTTCAGCCAAGGAGGCGACAACGAGCTCAGTCAAACACCCCGGGCTTTAGGCTCAACTTGTTCTCCTGGCAAGAGAAAATCCTGCTGGGCATTAAGAATAATGTGTTTGCGGCTGAACCAGTGAATGCTAGTGATAGGAAGACTCAAAACCTGTGCTATATCATCCTTTGTGACTGGAATCTGAACCCCTTGAACAATAGAATGGTCTTCTTGAATATTTTGAGCAAATTGAAGAACCTATTGTTGATCAAATCTCTGGAGCCTCTGAAAATAACCCAGCCAACCAGCCTGCTGAAAGATTTGGTAGACTTCTGGATACAATTCTAGCAGGGTTGTCATGGTGGGTTCGTATCATATAACAGGACCTCCCATAGCTATTCAACTCAGTAAAATGCACAGTCATAGAGCCGAGTAACCGCACCCAAACAAAGTAAGTTTTGTGGATGAGAGCATATAAATGATGGTGAAAAGACGAGATAATGGGTAAAAAGAAGTGACGATAGTAAGTTCGTGTGAAATGATGGCATAAAGTTTCTATATTCCCCCCCAACTACGGATGGAATAATGACTTTAAGTGTATGAGGATCATGGTAATAATGAATCGGGATCTTCTCATTAGCCATAGTTCAATTGTATTTACATATAAAGTTTACATACCTCATCTTTACCTTTGATTTGTACTTCGAAAAATATAGTGCCTGTTCATAATAGATCTGCAGTAATCATGGAAAAAACTTTATAATTATGAGAGAAATTGTATCAAGGGTTTTTTTAATCATGGGAGAAGGTAGTGAAAGGACATAATGTAGTATGAAAAATAGGAGAAGTGAGAGCGAAAGAGATGAAGAAGATGTTTTTATGACAATAAATGCTGAATAGTCATGTCTTAGCAACGAAAAAATGGGCAATGCTGAAAAAATGGTGTTTCAGTAACAGGAAAAGAATGGAAAAATGTTGCTGAAGAGTGATGTTTTAACAATGGAAAATATTGCTGAAGAAATGGTGTTTCAGCAATGGGAAAAATGGGAAAATGTTGCTAAAGAGTGGTGTTTCAGCAATGGGAAAATGGGGAAAAATGTTGTTGAAGAGTGGTGTTTCAGCAATGGGAAAATGGGGAAAAATGTTGCTGAAGAATGGTGTTTCAGTAATGGGAAAATGGGGACAGGGAATGGAAAGGAAAAAAAATAAAAATGAGAGGGGATGAATGATGGGGATGTTGAATGGGAAATGAAGATGAATGGATTGAAGAAAGAGGGAGCAATGCTTCACAAGATGAAGCTTGGATCTGCTTGTAGTAAGATTGTCCTTTCTTGGTAGGCCTTTTATGGATCAAGAATCTGCAAAAGAATCAATTGTAACATGTCATCCCTTGGCGGGGATTATTAGTAAAAGAAATTTAATCTAATACTAAAAAAATAAAATTCAGAAAAATTAAATGCAATGAGGGGTAGGAGGCTCCTCTAAAAAGAGATAATGTGAATCTGCCACACATGTGGCCTTAAAATCTTCTTTGGAAATGGGGCGCTGGTACAGACGAAGTCAATGACCATTCACTAATAATGGTGTTTTAGAGTCATAAATTGTTAGGAGCCTTACTATTCCATTGGGGAAAACATTATCCACTTCGTAAGGTCCTAGCCATCTTGTACGTAGTTTCCCTTGAAATTATTTAAACCGAGAATCATACAATAAAGCCCAATTACCTTTTTGGAATTGCTTATGCTTGATGATTTTATCATGCCATTTTGTTCTTTGTTGT
>ML811110.1:43837-85688 GCA_009831015.1 Picea engelmannii | reverse complement strand
TCTCAGAAAGTATTTTCCAACAGTTTCATCTTCCTTCATCTTCAGCTATTCAAATTGTATTCTGTAGGTTTGAAGCTTTGCATCCTTTACCTTCTCATTAACCTCATAACTGTTAATGAGTTTGTCCCACATTTCTTTGGCAGTTCCTAGGTGCATAACTTTTACGAATTCTGCTTCTGCAAGACCACTCAAGATAACATTCATGGCCTTGGCGTTGAAGCTAAATTCTAGTTTGTCATCCTTATTAGCTTGCACAACTGGCTTTACATAACCAGTATCTACCACATCCCAGACATCTGCACTTAAAGCCATGATGTAGGTTCTCATTCTAACTTTCCAAAAGGAAAAGTTTGTTCCATTGAACATAGGGGCCTTATTGGTTGAATTTCCTTCATGGCTTGACATGTTTAAGCTCTAGGATCTACCCTTAGATAAAAGGAGCCGGCTCTGATACCAATTGTTGGACAACTGAGAGGGCGGGGGGTGAATCAGTTGTAACCGTGCTTAAACAATTATACTTCTTTTGAACTTTTTACAGAAACATTGAATGATGATCACAATAATGCAGGGAAATAAACAATGGCACATTCAGCATCAGTCGCATATATGAGAAACACGGAGACAAATATTTCCAAGGAAACCCATACAGGGTAAAAACCTCTTTTTCTTTATATGATAAGTACTTGTTACATTATTTACATTATCATACATATGAGCACCAACTAATAATGAGGCTACAACCTCTGTTTATCAAGATGCAACTTGCTGAGAGCACCAACTCTCTGTTTTCTCTAGCACCCACTAGAAGGAAGCACCAACTCCCTGGTTTCTCTAGCACCAACTAGAAGGAAGCACCAACTCCCCGGTTTCTCTAGCACCAACTAGAAGGAAGCACCAACTCCCTGTGTTCAAGCACCCACTTGAACCTCTGAGGACAACATTCCTCCTAGCACCTCCCAACCACCCTGAAATATAAATCTTTTCTTCTGAAACTTATTACAGTGATATAATGTTCAACAATGGCTTACCCGACTTATCACTGTTCTGTTGCATCTCATTGCTCTTTCTACCACACTGCCTTTATTCACACATCACTTGCACTGTCTGTTCTTCTACGTTTTATCCTCTGTGCGCCATGTCCATTCACTGCACAGTTCCTCTTCAGTTCAATTCAACTGCTGCACTATCTTCCTTCTTCACACATGAATCACTTTCCACATCAACAACCACCACCACTCGAACAACAACCGCAACCCCATCTCTTCTCTGTACCGTGTATTTATAGCTTCTGTGCACCTTGTGCATGCAATGTTCGCAATGCCTCTGCATGCTGACTCCGTGTCGTTATCCTCCACCTCTCGAGTGCTCTGTCTGATCATCATCGTGACTCTTCATCTTCTCTGGTGGTTCGCCCCGCGTGTCCAACATCACTGTATGTTATACTGAGATTCCTCAGTCTCTCTGGCAGTTTGAGACTCTTCGTCTTCTCTGTGACAGTCGAACTCACCTTCTTTGTTTCAGTTACAGGCCTCAACGCTCATCCATTTGTCAATCCCTTCTAAGAATAGTCTTCCTTCATTGGACGAAGCTTGGAGACTCTTCATCTCCTCTGGCGATCACACACGGTGACCACATGCTATGGTAACAGGCGCTGCGAACTTATGATCTTCATCGACCCTGATCGACGGTTCATGATCTTGATGAATCAACGGTCCTGATCTCATCGTGATCTCGCATCTCGCTGTTCCTTCGATGGAGATTCTCGTCACTCCAAGTCACGATAGGCGGGACTCAAAGATGGAGCTCAGATCAACGGTCTAGGATTTTGATGTATTGACGATTCATATTTAGTCTGGATTTCACATCGCGATATCCCATATCGCAATTTCGTAGTTCATGTTGCATTGTTTCTTTTGCCTCTTCATATCGTGATTCGCGAAACTTCGATATGGGGTGTGATCAACGGTCCAGGTTTGATCTTGGCTCAACGGATGAGATTTAATCGCAATATCGCATATCGCGATTTCAGAAGTCTCGTTGCATTTCTTTTCCTTTTGATATCGCGATTTGTGAAACTCCGATAAGGAGTTGGATCAACGGTTCAGATATGATCTTGCTTCAACAGCTGCGATTAAGTCGTAATTTTGCATATCGCGAAATCGACATTCTTGTTGCATTGTTTCTTTGACATCTCCAACACGCGATCCTCGAAACCCCGACATGGACTGGAATCAACAGTCCAGATTCATCCTTAATTTGACGGCTCAGATTATATCATGATTTCTCATATCGCGATATCGGGATTCTTGATGTCAATAATCTTTGACATATCCAACTCTCAATCCCTGAAACTCCAAAATGGAATGGGATCAATGGTCCAGATTCAACCTCGATCTGACGGCTCAGATTAGGTCGTGATTTCACATGTCGCGATTACGCCCACTTCTCCTTGTTCTTTAAGGATCGTGCAGGTTCTCCTCGATCCAACGGTGGTCGGACCTTGCACTCAAATCTGACGTCTGAGATCTGTCCTCCTGTTTAGTGCTCTTCTTGTCTATATTCTGATCTGACGACCTCGTTCTTTCGAGAATTTTGAATGAGATCCAACGACCAGAAATGATTCTCGGGCCTTCGAACATTTTATCAACCTGAAATTATCTTTTGTTTGCCTGGTTGCATTGTCGATCTTCCTGAATATCACTGCGCTGCTGATCATCGCTGTTGTACTCAGGCCATCATCGTTGTTATACTTTCCATCAATGACAAGCATACTCCACCTGTTAAACATTTGCCAACATACCTTCCATACCTTGTGCACTAAGCTGGGTATCAAAGACTCTGAATGACATTTGGTTCTGAAATACCGTGGGGCTCTACACAGATACATCCAAGTTGAAATGGATTTTCTGGACATCTCATCACTCGATGCTTCTTATCGATATGCTATTAAAATCGAGTAGAAATTTAAGCACTAGAACAAATGAGAGTTCGGGTCTACAAATCTGCAACAACCAAAGTATGACAAAGACAACCCTAACAAACTGTCTCCCGAAAACCAGTCCAAGCCACAGGAAAAGAAGGGTCATGGGAAGACAAAGAAGGACACCAGAAAATGGTGCGATTTCCACAAAATCCCCTGGCACAACACCGATGAATGTCGCTCAAAACAATCATTGGTGGTCGAGATCAAAGACAAGGAGCCGAACCCTGATTCAGAATCTAATTCTGAAAATACTGGTAAAAGACAGATCATCGACGCAGACCCCACTGCTATTGTCGAGACCGCAACAATTCAACCAGAAGAACCAACAGATCCAGAAGAGGGGGAGTGCCTTTGTCATTCACATATGTGGGTGAAGGGGACCCCACTACATTTTATTATTGATAGCGGAAGCTAGAAGAACCTCATCTCAGTAGAGGTCGTCAAACAGTTGGGATTATCGACAACACCACACCCGCAGCCATACAACATTGGGTGGCTTCGCCAAGGATGGGATCTTCGTGTTAGCCAACAATGTTGATTTTCATACGACATCCATCCCTTCAAGGATAAGGTATTATGTGATGTTGCCCCACTGGATGTTTGTGATGTTCTCTTGGGCCAACCATATATGTGGAAGCGCCATGCTATTTATGAGTCTTGACCCCGTAGTGTCATTGTTACTCTGGGGGGTCATCTCTATAGGATACAAGAGGTAGTTCCAACTACTGCCCCACCTAAACAGTGCCGCAAGGTAGTATCTCAAACTACAAAATTCAGCTTCTTCACAATCTGTTCAAAAGGTGAACAGAAGGATATTGCAACCACCACAGCTTCGGCCCAAGCACCTTCTATCCAACAGAAGCAGGTCGATAATATTGTAGCAAAACACAAAGATTCCTTCTGCACACAGTCATCTCATGTAGCCAGACTGGTTAAAAAGTTCCAACACTTATAGCCACAGGTTCGTGACAACCTTCAACAAACCAAGCAGTGCAACGTCTCTAGCAAGGCAAGCAGGTCACCAAGATTCAGATTCAACAATCGCTTTTCCCTCTCCCCAAGGGACTCAACACAATGGAGACCATTGCTTCCTGAGGAGGGAGTATTGATCTAGGTGGATATCGGTGGCCACCCACCTTCTCCAACTGGCCCAAAATATGTTTCTGGCAATTTTGGTAATTTACTATTTTTAGCAGTTTTTAACTTCCGGGGCCATTTTGAGGCCCTAAACGATGTTTTTTGAGAAAACGGAGAGAAACATGGATCGTATGGAAAAGTTGCACCCCTGGGAAGTGATCTTTCCAATAGATCTTTCCAACGAGCTATTGAGCGCCCCAAACGGAGATCGTATGCAAAAGTTACGCCCCTGGGAAGTTGACGTATCAACTACCCCCATCGGGGCCCACAAACCTTTTGTCTTTTCGTCTTCCGGGGTTAGGGTTTTGGATTTTACTTTTGTTAAAAAGGCCCTTAGAGCCTCATTTTAATGATCATCTTCTCATGGATGCGAGTAGACATCACATCTCTTCTCAGAGATAAGCTACCACCATTCTAGCGAGTCTTTCACTCTGTATTTTACAGTCTCTGTACATTTATTTCGTTAATAGAAATCGTGTCTTACTGTATATCTGTGACTCTTGTTATATTTCCACTATATCTCCGTTATATTGTTGTCTCTCTTGCAATATCTCTGAATATTTCTGTGTTATATCTCCATTATGATTTTGTGTCGAAAATAATCCGGATCATCCTAACATAGATCGAAGTTTGGAAAACTTCACCTCTGTAAGAGACTTTGTGAAAATGTCTACAACTTGATCTTATGTAGGGAAAAATAGCACTTCAATCACTGGATCACGACTAAGCTTTCTGATGAAGTGCATGTATAGGGAAATGTGTTTACTGTTTTAATATTGAACTGGATCTTTGGCGAGCTTGATGGAACTTTGATTATCGCACCAGAGGGTGGTCGGATGTTACTGTTGGAATCAAAACTATGAAAGGATCTATCAAAGACACAAGGATTCCATACTTGCATTAATCATTGTTCAGTATTTTTCTTCTACTAAAGAAAGAACAATAGCCTTGTTTCTTATAGGCCCAAGTGATAGGTCTTGAACAAGGGATGAAAACATAACCTGCAGTAGACTTTCGATCATCAGTGTCACTAACCCAATATAAATCATTGAAAGCAACCAATAAATGAGTCCCCCTTGAGCAGTAATGTATCCCGAACTGAACTGTACCCCGGACATACTGGAGTATCATTTTAGTTGTTTTCTAATGGATTTCATGGGGTGTTTTCATATACTGGGAAACAAGACCAACAACAAAGGAAATATCAGGACGAGTATGATTCAAATATAAGAGGCTACCAACTAACTAATGGTACAAAGTGGCATCAATTTCAGGATAAGTACAGGTGGAAACAAGTTTGAATCTATATTAGAAGGGAGAAGGGGATGGTTTAGAATATTCCATGTGAAAGCGACGAAGAAGGTCACATGCATACTTAGACTAGGAAAAAAAAATTCCTTCCTTGGTTGCAAAACTTGAATGCCAAGGAAATAGTGCAAATATCATAAGTCAGTCATTTCAAATTTATTCTTAAGGCTGGTTTTCACATGGTTTAAAATTTTAGGGTCACTACCATTGAGGATAAGGTCACCAACTGATACGGATTATATTGAGAACTAAATGAGATACAAATGAAAATATAGCAGAGAACACAAAAATATAGTGAAACCTAGATTCTATTAATGAATGGAATACAAAAAACTATAAAGTATAAAGCACACAAACTAGCTAGAATGGTAGTAGCTTATCCATGAAGAAAGAGAAGTGTTGGCTACGCTCATTCATATGAAGCAGATTACAAAGAGGTTGAAAATGCATTTTAATATCAAGTGTCAAGGAGAAAACCATAAAAAACCAAAAACCTAACCCTAGAAGTTGAAACACCAAAATGTTTGTGGACCTCGATGTGGTTAGTTGATACATAAACTTCCCAGGGGTGTTACTTTTGCATACGATCTCCATTTGGAGTGCTCAGTATCCTATTGGAAAGGTCTAGTCGAGACTTACACATTATGAATAGCCTAATACATGTCTTCATCAATCTGTTGGGTGCTGCCATGTAAAAAAAATGTCATTTTAGGGCTTCAAAATGGCCTCAGAAGTTTGGAACACAAAAAATTGTAGAAAAATTTCCAAGATATGGAACCATTATTAATTAGTGGAGTAGGTGGGTGGCCATCAGTATCCACCTAGATCGGTCCTCCCCCCTTAGTAATAAATGGGCCCCATTTCATTAATTTCCTCCGTCAAATGGGGAAACTTTTACTGAATCTGACTCCTGGTGAGCCACTTGCCTTGCTGAAGAAGTTTCCCTACTTTGACAACCCAATAGAGTTGGATGTTATGCTGGCGGGTGCTCTTCATATTAGTGTCCATGACCGGATCAATTGTTTCCTGATCATTCCAGTCAGGATTGAGTTTTGTAGCGACCACTTTCTTAGCCATATCCGAAGTGTCAAGGAGAGGTGAAAAATATGGTTGAATCAGTTCCAAATTAAATATGGGGTGTAAGCCAATGAAAGGGGGAATAATTTATTCAAAATCATTCTCACCCACACCCTTGGTGATGGTGTAAGGCATGTATCAGATTGGGTGGAGATTTTGATGGGGTCCTGTGAGGCTCTCTTTCTACAAATGAAACCATACCTTATCTCCCACCTGGAACTTGTGTGGTACCCAATGTTGATCGTAGCACTTCTTGTACTTGGTGTTGGCTTTCTACCAAATATCACGAACTTGTTGTTAGATGTGCTCATTTTTTTCAAAAAAAGTGGTTGCTTGACAACCTGAGCATGGGAAGAATATTCTTGTGTATCTGCAATGAGCAGAGCTATGTCAATGGGGGCCATTGTATCATGTTGACTACCTTTGTTTGCCCATCAATTTTTGGGTGGAAGGAATTCGATTCGGTCAGCTTGGTGTCCATCATCGACCATAGGTTGGAAAACAATGTACTTAAGAACCTACTTTCTCGATATGAAATAATAGTCCATCGAAGCCCTAAATGAACTCAAACGCGCTCAAAGAATAACTTAACAATGGCCTTGACTATGATGATCTTCTTGAAGGGTATCAAAACTACCATATTAGAGAATTTATCAATGACCACAAAGACACAACCATTACCATGCTTGGTTGAAGGTAGACTGAACATGTAATCCATGGAGATGGACTCCCAAGGCCTCTTAGGAGTAAGAAGAGGGGTGTATAGCCTCTATTTCTTAATGAAAGGTTTGGAAATGGCGCATGCAGTGTAGGATATTATATACTTGCTGACATCTTGTCAAAGCTTCGGCCAATAAAAATGATTTTGCAGTACCGCCACTATTTATTCCACGCCAAAGTCTCATGTCGCCCGACTGTAATGAGCTTCCTAAATAAACTTTGCATGCTTGCTTGAAGGTACACATATATGGATCAGATGGGATAAAAATCCATCCTGGTGTTGGAGCCACCCTTGTTTTATTTTTTACCCTTCACAATTTACAATTTTTGATATTTAAAATCTAAAGATGGCCTTTTGTTTTTGTCCCTTCCCGAAGCTTTGAAAACTCTGCAACTTTGTCGAATGAGCAATGATGCTTTTTCTACCCTCAAAACAATCCACTTTTGTAAGCATGTTTGCGCTTTTTGTTTTATTTCAGGATCTCGCAAGTCGGATACTTTAATCTTTGAGTTCACACATCCCGAGTCGCGAAACTGCGAACTCATGTTAAATTTTCACTCATGCTATTAACCGGGGTCAAATCTTTTAACTCAGTGATTAGCCGTCGTCGGGGTTTCGCGCCTCGGTGTTCGCCAAGTTCGAATTTTTATGTTTACAGCTCCGAGAGCCGAGAACACGAGGTTCTTTCGGGCTAACCCTAGTCAAGGATTAAATGTAAAAAAAAAGCTAACCTCTCATATTTCGGGTAGCAGAAGGTTGCTCGTTCAATTGGGCCAAGATGCTCTCAGACAGTCTGGCCAACAGGGTCACAGAGTATCGGGAGCAGAAGGCATGTGGGAAACCATCCTCGTTTTTCATGTCAGCGTATATCATGGACGCAGTGTGTTCCATGACACCATTCCCTTTGATGAACTGGGCTTGGAAGCCAGCTCAAGAAAAACCTGTGCACGAGTATCATGACAAATTATGGGAGAACAGAGAAGGAAAGTTTGTATATGAGATTTTTAACTGGGTGATGGTGCCCCTGCATGTCGCCATTTTTGGACACCCACCACCTCGCATCTCGGACAACATTGCAACAGGTCTGAGTGGCATAGCAGATTGGTATGTTGAGGTCGAGTTTTCGTATTTTCGAGTTTTTGGAGCTTTCGTCCCCCCTCATGCACTGCCCTTGTTCATCCCCGACAAGCTAGCTTGTCGAGAATTTTCCTGGAAAACAGTCATTGGAGGCGTAAGCAAAGAACTTAAGGGCTACTCAAAGAAGGTATGGCCTTCTTTTCCTATTCAGTTCAATTCCTATTCTTTATTAGATTTTGGGCATGCCAAAGCCGAGGCTTCTTCCCTGAAGGACCTAAGTTTGGTCTCCATCGATGTTAAAAAGCATGATCTAGAGAGGGTTGTGGGAAATCATTTGGCTCATTGTGGGCTCAAGAGATTTGAGCATGAAAATTCACCCTCGGATGACGTTCTCCAAGGGGCGAGATCGTATGAAGAAGTGCTAGCTCAGATCCAATCATTAACACCCGAAGACACATCATCCGTATTAAAGTTCCAAGAACATAGACGAAGAAGCATTCCCACTGTGTTAGGGGGTTTGGGTATTCCCGAAGCGAAACAAAAGGAGGATGATGGTTCTGAGGAACAAAATTCTAACCTCGGAAAACGCCAGGAAGGGGAGCAAATGAAGAATCCCGAAACAGAAGAAGAGACTATCGACCCACCCAGAGAACATAGTTCAGAGGTGGAAGTAAAAACCACGGACCCACCAAAGGAACAGACACCAGAAACTGAAACAGAGACTCTGGTTACACCAAAGGTGCAGAATCCCATCAGTACTCCCAAAGAATCAAAAAAACAAATAGGAGAGCCCATCACCTCGGTCACACCCTTGCAGTCGGCACAGGGAAATGTCGGCGAGGGATGGATATTTGATGAAGAATTGAGGCCCATCAGAGCAAAGGAACTCCCTCCAAATGAGTTCTTTTTTGATAAAAAGAGGAAGGCAGTGGTGAAAAAAGAGTTCTATCAAGAAGGAGAGTCCATTGTAAAAAATTATAAAATCATGACTGATGGAAAAATAACCTTCAGCAAATCAATTCTCAGTTGGTCTTATGAATAACCAATTAAAAAGGAAAAATCACCTAATTAGGACCCTCGATGCCAGATTGGCTACAACCATAGAAAATGCTAAAGGTTAGGCCAACGTGGAGATGGAACAGGCTAGGGTGGCTGACAAAAAAGAAATAGAGATGCTCAAGACCAAGCTTGAGCAAGCACAGTTGGTGGTTCGAGATGGTAGAGCGCAGGTGAGTCAACAGAGAGATCTGATTCAACAATTGCAGGTTCGGGCATAAATCCTCGAGAGCAAAGAAATAAATATCAACATATTTAAATCTCGAGCTAGTGAGATTCGGAGCAAATTATTTTCGGCACAACAGAATTTGCTTGCCAGGATAGGAGAAATTAGGGAGAACTGTCTGTTGGTAAATCAGGTGTCTAAGAACCTGACTGCCAGAGAAAGAGAAGTTGAAGTGGCTCGGGTCTCTTTCCAGGAAGCAGTAATTGCCACAAATAATAGGTTTTCGGCAGACGTTCCTAGTCTTTCCATCCCTGAACAAACCAGAGGTAACATTCTATTGAAAGATTGGGAACATAACATTTCCCTGGGAAAGGAACAAGTTCAAAAGGTAACCTACTCTTTAGAGGAAGATTTTAATTCAATAGATGGTGAGCTGTTGTATATTGACAGTCGAGGCGATGCAGAAGCATTGACGCAAATAAACGTGGAATAGATCTCATTCGATCTGAAGGAAAAAGATGAGAGAGATTCGACCGATATCTCTCAGATGGATACGGTAGACATGGCCAAAATTGATAAGCACTTGCTCAAACCTAGCGCACAACTAAGTGCCCTCGATATTGTCGATGCACAAATGGGGGACAAGCTACAACAGTTAGCCCGAGAATGTTACTTCGCCAAGGCCAGCTATCAAGCAGAGCCATCACATCTCTTATCTCAGTTTGTAGAAAAATGTATTGCCTACACCGAATCAGCGCAAAGACGAACACCTGGCACCACTTAAAGATAGAGCAAGAGAAAGGGAGAAATTGCGCTCCCCTCGGTTGTAACTGAATATATTCTAATTGATCTGCAAAGATGTATAAATATATCATAGAAAGAAATAAACCAGGCTGGACCTTTTTGGTGTTGATTGTAATAGAGATTTTTGCATTCGAGAAGTTAATATAAGCAAATCTGGAGATTCTCGATTCCATCCAGACTGTGTTACGAGTTTGTTTCTTTGTATTTCATGTTTCATTTCATAACATTATTCATGATTGATGTGCTTTGTTATACTTTAGTACGACCACTACTATAACGAAAGGATTCTGGTATTCTGTATTTGTTTATTGTCTTTCCTCTGCACCATCTATGAGCGGGTGTAAGACCAATCTGCACTTTCAAAATTCTATATTATTCTTTGCTATGTCAGTTATTTCATTACTAATTTCCTCTTTTGTTTATATGTGAGTTTTCTCTTTGACAGGAACCTTGCGTTATATGCAACTAAATGTTTTTCTCTCACCTCACACCTTTATATAAAATATAATACAGTTACGGGAAAGAGCCTTCAGTTTGCATTTCCATTTTATTCCAAAAACGTAAAATTCTCTTTATTTAGACCAAATCGAGACAAAATTTAAACCCCCCTTTAGATCCTCTCCTAATCTTATTGTTCCTCCATGACTATCCCCACAGCGCCTCAACCTAGTATCGAACCCGGACTATCGAACCAAATGCATATCGCCTTAAATATTTTTGACATAATCCTTAAAACTACTAATAACCGGGACGAACTTGAACGTTCATGGGTTGCCATTGAACAAGATATAAATACTCAGGAACAGTTGGAAGCTAGACGACGCGAACGTAGAAATCTCCCCTAGTTTCTTATACCAAAGGTTAACCTTACCCTCTTACCCATCTTTCACCTAATTTCGGATGCCTTGACACTGTACTTTTTGAGCCTTAAGTACAGACTCAGGAACAACATCTTTCTGGTGCCGTTTCCGAGGACCGAAGTTACGAAATCTTTTTCCCTGGGAAAACGACATTTATTTCGTTGAAAGTGTTACTCCTTGATAGTGAACATTGAGTACACACAATTTTAAGGCTTTTCAATATTTCACTTGGCGACTCAACGAAAAAAATAAGCTGGCATTCGTTAGAAGAAATACCAGACATAACCCAGATGGTAAGCTGATTACGCCTGTTAATAATCCCGAAATTTTTTTAAAGACTAAATTCCATTCAGAACCTTCTACTTCACGCAGTCATCTGTTTGATACCCGAGATCTGACGACAAACTGTTTCGAAGTTAGGAGTGAGATTCATCAAACTTTCTCATCCATACACAAGGGAAAAGATCCTTTAGAAAGTCCGTCGACAGTTGACATACCAGCTTTTCTTCGACTGAATTTCCCAGTCTCGCCTGTTTCCCCACCAGAATCGATGGCAGCCGCCGGAGGAGGTGGTGGAGGAGCTCCTGGAGGAGGAGGTGGAGGTCAAGTACCAGTCCCTCCTCCCAGAGTTTTCGCAAAGGTAGCGGCGAGATACGCCCCCCTGGTTTTACCCATCCCCCTCCATGACTTACCTGAAAAATACATAAAAAATCTTCCTAAGTTCACTGGGGAGGGAGATCTAACCGCAACCGAGCATATAAATTTCTTTGACCAATTTGCAGACATCTGTGGTATCGAGCATGAAGATGTCTATTCGAGACTCCTTGTCCATACCTTTGAAGGACCTGTCCGAACTTGGTTTCGAAGCTTACCCACAACTTCTATCCTGTCATATGACGCTTTGGAAGATGCTTTCCTAAGACAATGGGGAGAGCGAAAATATCACTTATATTATCTTACCGAGTTTGGGTCCCTAAAGAAAAAGAACTCAGAAACGGTTATGGAATTTATTCTGAGATTCAACAAACTATATAATAAGATTCCCGCCGTAGTTAAACCCTCTGAACCCTCAACCAAAGTAATCTTCGCGGGAGCTTTCGAGCCGGATTTCGCACTACTTTTGCGAGAAAGAAGAGGAGCCACCCTAAATAGAATGCAAGACGATGCTGTCGAAATCGAATCTAATATGATGGCTTCGGGAAAATTAAAAGCTAAAGTCGAAATAGTCAACCGCGATAATAGGCGATATAGGGAACCAGTGGGTCCTTCGGGCTCGAATCGATACATTGATGACAGAGTAGATGATATGGCCCGAGTGATTAAAGAACTGTCCAACAAAATTTCTAGGATGGAGTTGGAGCAGGTTAAGGCTGATTCTTCAAATAAAAAGGACTTCAGGAGAAACCCAAATCCCCAAAATCAACATAAACAAATAAAGAACGAAGATCAAAAAATACAAGCTCCACTAAAGAACGAAAATTTTATAGGAGCGAATGACTACCAAGATTTCGGAGATTCAGAAGATGAAGTTGCGAATTTCGGTGATGACTGTTTGCAGCCATATCTTACTCGTGAAGATTATGAAAAATCTTTGAACAACCCCACCACCGTATAATGAGGACGAAGAAGGTGATCACAATGATCCCTGTGCATCTTAACCAGAAAAAGAGATGATAATGGCCGAGTTTCAACCAAAGTATAATTTAAGATCCAAGAGTAAGCCTTCCACAACTAATCAACCTAAGAAAATCCTTCAAAAAGGTCAAGCTTATGAACCTCCTTCGGAAGAGAATTTGTTACCCAACAACAAAACAAAGGTAGCGAGCACCCAAGAGTCTGAGGTGAAAAAATTTGAAACTCAAACACAAGAAACCGAACTAGTAGATAAAGTTACATCTTCAACTAGGATCACGAGTGATAAAGCGATCTAGACAAGTAAGCCGGAAAGAAAAAATTTGGAAGTTTCAACCAAAGAAACGGACAAGGTAAATACATCTTTCAGTCTTGAAAATGAGTTGAACAAGATTAAAATACCGATTCCTTTGGTAGAATTAGCAAAAAACCCCGCTTATCGGAAGCAAATTGCCAAAGCGATGGGTGTCTGCGAGCTAGAGAGTCAGTCTGATGTTATCAACCTGGAAGATGATAGACCTAACATCACCTTTGGTCCTCATTTTGAAGGTTCCAAAGACAACATCGCTCCTTTTTATATCACCCTGAATATACATGATCAATTGCTGCATAATTGTATGTTAGACTCCAGGGCTTCTCATAATGTTATGCCCAAAATTATAATGGAGAAGCTGGGTCTCCAGATTATGAGACCTTATGGAAATCTGTATTCTTTCGATTCAAGGAAGGTTAAATGCATGGGGATGATAAAGGATTTGGTAGTTACCCTAGCGCAGGTCCCTGTTAAAAGTATCCTGATGGATGTGGTTATCGCCGATATCCCCCCTAAGTATGGTATGTTGTTGTCTAAGTCATGGGGGGCCAAGTTAGGAGGTTCCCTTCAGTTAGACATGTCTTACGCCACAATCCCTGTGTTTGGGGGTCAATTCACTCGTTTATACAGAGAGACAAGATTAGCGTACACGGTCAGTGATCCTCAAAACCCACACAACTTCCCCATTTACATTGCAGACCAAGATCTGGGAAACTGCATTTTGTCCTTTGATGATGGATTGGATGGAGGTCTTGAGGAGCTCGATATGAAGCAAGAAGAGTTAAGCCCCTTGAAAGAAGAGCTGTGCACTAATGGTGCATGGAAAATGTATTTCGATGGCGCTTCATCTTCTGAAGGAGCCGGTGTTGGGGTACTTTTGGTAGCACCTGAAGGTAAGTTCATCGTTCCTTTCTCCTATCATTTGCAGTGGGACATAGATTACACCAATAACGTATGTGAGTATGAGGCATTGATCTTAGGATTAGAGGCTACAAATAAGTTGAATATAAAAAACTTGGAGGTATACGATGACGCATAATTGATAGTAAGACAAATAAACCGACAATACCTAGCCAAGCATCCACGACTAAGAACATACAGAAATTGTGCTTGGGATTTGATGGAAAACTTTTTCTCATCTGTAAAGGTCCATTTTATCCCTCGTGCAGAAAATCTACATGCCGACGCATTGGCCAAGGCAACTTCAACCTTTTCTCCTCCCACGACCGTCAAAC
This sequence comes from Picea engelmannii, assembly GCA_009831015.1. Classification (NCBI taxonomy): domain Eukaryota; kingdom Viridiplantae; phylum Streptophyta; class Pinopsida; order Pinales; family Pinaceae; genus Picea; species Picea engelmannii. The sequence goes on along the minus strand of ML811110.1, from coordinate 71,319 downwards.
TGAAATATCACATTGAAATCAGATACAACCCCTCTATACCAGACAATATCCGACACTGGCAGATTTTCGAAGATGACGAGCAAATCAAGAAATTTCTTACAGCAGTGGGCGAGTTCTCTGAAACTCATCCAGACCAAGAGAATCAAAATGACTCGATGTGGATTATGCAAGAAGGTGAAGATCCTGAAACCTTCCGAGAAAAAATAGCGGATCATCGTATGTTGGTCCTTAAAAACAACCAAATTCTGAAAGGCTTAATTCCTTTAGAAAGACTTTTCGATCAGAACGACGTACCTGTGAAATCCACTTTGCAGCCCCAACTAGAAGAAGTGGAGGACTATGATATAGGAACTGAGAAAGAATCTAGGTTATTAAATATATCTAAGTTCCTCCCTCCCAAGGTAAAAGTCCAGTACAAAGACCTACTCAGACAGTACAAAGATGTTTTCGCCATGTCTTATGATGAGCTTAGAACGTATGACACTTCCATAATTGAGCACAAGATACCTTTGAAGCCTGGGGTCAAGCCGTTTAGGCAAAAGCTTAGGCAAATCAACCCCATTTTGTTGCCTGTGATTGAAAAGGAAGTTAAGAAGATTTTAGATGCGAAAATAATCGTACCTCTGAGGTACTCAGACTGGGTGGCAAATTTGGTCCCGGTCAGGAAAAAGAACGGAGAAATCAGACTGTGTGTAGATTTCCGGAACTTAAATAAGTCTTCCCTTAAGGATAATTATCCATTCCCCAAAATGGACCACGTCCTGGAAAAGGTAGTCGGAGCAAATCGAATGTCTATGATAGATGGGTTCTCTGGATATAACCAAATCGCCATGAACGAACAAGACAGAGAAAAAACTGCTTTCACCACTCCATGGGGTACATTCATGTATGACAAAATGTCGTTTGGTTTGATGAATGCAGGAGCTACATTCCAGCGCGCTATGGACATTGCTTTCGTAGGAGAAAGAGACATGTTCGTAGTCATCTACCTTGACGATTTGACGGTTTTCTCTAAAACTGATGAAGAACATTTGAGCCATCTAAAACAGACTTTCGAAAAATGCCGAAGGTATGGTCTGTCTTTGAACCCGAAGAAATCACATTTCGCCATGCGGGAAGGTAAGCTTCTGGGACATATTGTATCTAAAGATGGGATCAAGATTGATCCTAAGAGGATTGAAGCAATAGAAACTATAAATATTCCCCGAAACGTAAAAGAAATTCAATCCTTCCTAGGTACAATAAATTTTTTACGAAGGTTTATCCCCAATTTTGCTGAGATTGTCAAATTGATCACAGGAATGCTGAAGAAAGATAGCAGAGTAAATTGGACGACTAAGGCTAAAGCATCATTCACGCATATTAAAAAAGTCATCAGCGAGGCACCTGTGTTAGCAAGCCCAGATTACTTGAAAGATTTCCTCATCTTCTCGTTTGCTTCTGAACATACTATCGCCGTGGTGCTCCTGCAAAAGGATGATGAAGGTTTCGAACGATCGATCACATTTTTTAGCAAGAGCCTTAGAGAAGCCGAATTAAAGTATGACATAATAGAAAAATAGGCGTACGCAATGGTGAAAGCGCTAAAAGCATTCAGAACCTATGTACTACATTCAAAAATTATCACGTACGTGCCAACCAGTGCTGTGAAAGATATATTGGTACAGTCAGATAGTTACGAAAAACGAGGGCGATGGCTCGCTAAAATACAAGAATTCGATCTGGAAGTCAAGCCGACTAAATTGATAAAGGGGCAGGGTTTGGCCAAACTCTTGGCCGAGTTGAATCTTAGAGATCTTGATATTAATTGCCTCTGAGGAGAAGAAGGAGACGCACACCTGCTAGAGCCGGATGACCAGACAGATCCAAGCAAGGTTGAAGCAAAGTTCATATCGTCAGGCTGGTATAAAGACATAGTGTTCTACTTGCTAAACTTGAAATGTCCAGATGGACTATCACCAGCCAAATGCAGAACTTTAAAACTCCATGCTGTGAAATATTGCATCGCCGAAAATCAGCTGTACTGGAAGGATCCACTCGGGTTCTTACTAGTCTGTTTGGTTGAGTCGGAAACTCCACAGGTTATAGAGGAATTTCACGAAGGGATCTGTGGAGGAAACCATGCATGGAGAGCCACAGCTTACAAGATCTTGAGAGTCGGATACTATTGGCCGAAACTATTTTCGGACGTGAATGCCAAAGTGTGTGCCTGCAACCCGTGTCAAATATTTGTTGGTAAACAGAAACTCCCTGCACTACCACTCATTCCAGTCAAAACTGAAGCCCCATTTCAACAATGGGGACTAGATTTCATAGGGGAAATTAATCCCCATTCCAGTGCTCAACATAAGTGGATCTTAACAACCACAAATTATTTTACAAAGTGGGTGGAAGCCATTCCAACCAAAAGGGCAATAGACTCGGTGGTGATCGACTTCTTGGAAGATAATATCCTGTCAAGATTCGGGTGTCCCCGAAAGATTGTTACCGACAACGCCCAGGCCTTCAAATCCATGGATATGATCAGCTTCTTCCAGAAGTACAATATCGTTCTCGGCCATTCCATTGCTTACTACCCCCAGGGAAACAGGTTGGCTGAATCATCAAACAAGAGCCTGATAAACATAATCAAGAAAGTACTGGATGAAAATAAAAGGTCCTGGCATGTGCACTTGAAATACGCATTGTGGGCAAACCACATCAGCACTAAAAGGTCTATCGGCATTTCGCCGTTTCAAATGGTCTATGGGATAGAGGCGGTTCTACCTATAAACTTAGCATTGCCAGTAATGAAGTTATGGCAGGATCAGAATGAAGAACCCAATCATGTAACCAGGAGAATTAACTAGCTGATCGAGGTTCAACAACATAGAGTGGAGGTTGATGAGAAAATGCAGAAGTACCAAGATGATATGAAAGCATTGTTTGACCTCAAGGAAAAAAACAGAGAATTCCTCCCAGGTGACTTAGTATTAAGATGGGATGCGAGAAGAGAAGAAGCCACCAAGCATGGCAAGTTTGACCACCTTTGGTATGGACCATTCAGGGTCTCGGCTACAAAAGGGAAAAATTCTTTTCTTCTGAAAAATATAGACGGAGAAGTCCTCAGTGCCCCTGTCAATGGGCGCTATCTGAAACATTACATGACATGGCAGTTGTAAAAAAAAAAAAAAAGTTGTAAATAAATAAATTCCATGTTTTGTGCATACGAATATTTTCATTTGAACATTTACTTTTCATTTTTGGTTTTTTGTTCCTAAACTCTCGACACATTTCCAATAAGATTCATATTTTCTTCTTACAGGATTCCAACTGCAGATGAATTTAGCACAAAGAGTAATTTTCAGGTCGGTGTCAGAAATAGAGCGGCATTAAGCAGGTGATACCTAAAATAGTTTCAGAATGTGCAAAGGAAGTGAAAAGAAAAGATAAAGGTGAGCTTTCGAAATACACATGTTATAAAAGACTGTTTAAAGTAAACCAAGGTAAGATTTTTCAAATTGCAGTGTCGGCTAAAACGTTAGATAGCAGAATTATTGCTTGTTGGATATTCTTCGAGTTAAATTAATTTGAATGAATACACTAAACCTAAAAACAGTCAGTTAGAATAACTGTCCCCAACGATATCTTAAATTCTAGTCTTGAACTGTTTTGACCTTTTTGTTTTCAGTCACTAAATTGCCGCCTTATATCCGTCCATCTCTAGGTATAACTTTTAGAAAATCACCATTTTTCTGAGTCATTGCGAAGGGATATAAGTATTTCGTTTTAAACCTCAGGGGTTTCGAAATAGATCTTGATAGGAAAGTTGGTCTTCACAACTACTTAATCTCCTGCTAAACAAAATAACGTTTAGAGTGATCTTAACTTTCCTAGGTTTTTCAACAGTTTTGGAAGAATCAAAGCTTGCTTGAACAGGATGCCCCTTAAAAATCTATTATTTTCCCTTGTCTCCCTAAGAACGAAGGTGTTTTGAAGGTCAAAGGAAGATTGATACCGAGTAATCAAAATAAGTTGACAGACCTCTGATACAAAATATTACACAGATATCAGCCCTGATATAAACTGATTTCTCCCATCTTCGTGTTTTAAAAGTAAATTATAAGACAGGTGGTGAAAGGAAATTCAGAAATGATTGCCCCCACCTAGTCCAGTGAGATGATGAAAGGAAATTCAGAAATGATTGCCCTCGTCTCAACGTTTAAATGCATAAATATTTTCCGAAGTGGTGAAAAGAAATTCAGTGAAAAAGGGTTAGACAACTTCACCGGGATACTGAACAGGCTCGCTGGCAGTGAAGCAATGTCTGAGATATATGTAAGGATGTTATACATGAATATCACTCTACTCCAGTAACCAATGCTTTCTAAAAACCTGATCACTACCCCAAATTCCAACGGGACTTCCCGTTTTAAAAAATATATAATATCATTCTTTTAATGCAAGTTGAGAATCACAAGAGCTGTTGAATCTTCTAGGGTCATTTTGATGTCTTAAAACATTCCCAAAATTAGTAGTGAGAAAGGGAAAATTGTGAAAGAGACTACAACCGTGTTTGGAAAGAGCATATGAGTTCGAAAAAACTTCTCAAGGTAAAAAACAAAATTTTTTCCCCCTTCGATCCTTTTTCCTTGGGATTTTTCCGCATGTTTGAGCTTTTGACTCCATTTACCCAATATTGGCACGTGGTCTACTGTTCTTCCTGCCTCACAGGAAGGCGTGATCCCTAGTTGGAGCCGCCCTTGTTTTATTTTTTACCCTTCACAATTTTCAATTTTTGATATTTAAAATCTAAAGATGGCCTTTTGTTTTTGTCCCTTCCCGAAGCTTTGAAAACTCTGCAACTTTGTCAAATGAGCAACGATGCTTTTTCTACCCTCAAAACAATCCACTTTTGTAAGCATGTTCGCGCTTTTTGTTTTATTTCGGGATCTCGCAAGTCAGATACTTTAATCTTTGAGTTCACACGTCCTGAGTCGCGAAACTGCGAACTCGTGTTAAATTTTCACTCATGCTATTAACCAGGGTCAAATATTTTAACTCAGTGATTAGACGTCGTCGGGGTTTCGTGCCTCGACGTTCGCCAAGTTCGAATTTTTATGTTTACAGCTCCGAGAGCTGAGAACACGAGGTTCTTTCGGGCTAACCCTGGTCAAGGATTAAAGGTAAAAAAAAAGCTAACCTTGGTTAAATCCGTTCTCAGCGTCTCGCCACTCGGGACTATCTTTTAGAAAGTTTCGGAGTTTAAAAACCCGACCCGCGAAGTCGCGACATAATTTTAGCGCGATTAATTAATTGCCTAATCTAAGTTTTTCTTCCCCCTAATTGAGTCTTAATTATCGCCATCTCTCAGTTTCGCGACTCGGCGTACTAACCTCCCAGAAACTTGTCTTCGAAGTTTCGAGTCACGATATGGCGAATAAAACGATTATGAAATTAATGATGCTCCAAATTGCGGTTACTGTTAATTAAACAAAAATCGGCCCTCGTAGTATCGCGAGTTGAAGATTCAAAATGTTAAAAGGAAATTCACGATGCAGCGAACAACGAGAAAATTATTTACGTTGCTAAGTTTTGAAAATTTAAAATAATGCGATATATCTCCCGCGCATCGAGGTTTGCACATTTCCCGAGGTAGCTATTTACTCTCCATACTCCGACTAACCGTCAGACCGCCAAACATTGATGACATTAATGGAAGATTAGAGTGAATCTACGAATAATAAGATCGTATTTTTACGAAATAAATTTCTTCCTAATTGCGATTTGACAGACTTATTTCGAAAAGTACAGAACTTTCAAATATGTACAGGAGTTTCATTCTATTTTAAACATTTTTCATAAGCGCACAGAGCTCACCTTTCTCCGAGTGAACTAATTTTTGCATGTATACACAAGTCTATCACAGAAGGGCGAAAACGCAAGTTTCTGTTATGGATCCACGAAAAGCAGTGAAGGCGAATGTAGAAGTCGCGGGACAGGGTACAGACAATGTAGTTGATACTTCACCCCGAAGTGTCAACTCAATTCCCAACTGGTCATTTGTCTCAAATGCCCTACAAGCAAAATTGGTTGATTACTCAGGCGACTCTGATGATAACGAAAGGGATGATCTACACACTAAATACAAGATAACAGTCCAATCGGGGATGCACAGAATAACAACCAGGCCACGGTTGCTACCGTATTATGACATGATCCGGTGGGCGTTGGACCACGTAGAATTACCCACCAGGACGATCATAAACAACCATCGAGTTACTGTCGGGACTTTCAGACCCGAACATCTACAAACCATGTACAAACTGCCTTCGACGTCTAAATACACTTATGGTGCCGAGTTCCTGGAGGAGTTCAAACAAAACGAATGTGTCCAGTATGAAAAAACCATGCCAGGTTTGATCAAAGATTGGGTTTCGCGCGCAGCAAAATTCAGAGCAAACGACTAGGGTGTTTATTCCATCTCTTCTTTGGAGCCACAGTATAAATATGTGGCTATGATGACATGCAGGCTATTTGGAAGAGAAGACACAACACATTTCTACATAGCGTGGGTGCCTCTCATATTTCGAGTGGCATAAGGTTGCTCGTTCAATTGGGCCAAGATGCTCTCAGACAGTCTGGCCAACAGGGTCACAGAGTATCGGGAGCAGAAGGCATGTGGGAAACCATCCTCATTTTTCATGTCAGCGTATATCATGGACGCGATGTGTTCCATGACACCATTCCCTTTGATGAACTGGGCTTGGAAGCCAGCTCAAGAAAAACCTGTGCACAAGTATCATGACAAATTATGGGAGAACAAAGCAGGAAAGTTCGTATATGAGATTTTTAACTGGGTGATGGTGCCCCTGCATATCAACATTTTTGGACACCCACCACCTCACGTCTCGGACAACATTGCAACAGGTCTGAGTGGCATAGCAGATTGGTATGTTGAGGCCGAGTTTTCGTATTTCCGAGTTTTCGGAGCTTCCGTCCCCCCTCATGCGCTGCCCTTGTTCATCCCCGAAAAGCTAGCTTGTTGAGAAGTTGCCTGGAAAACAGTCATTGGAGGCGTAAGCAAAGAATTTAAGGGCTACTCAAAGAAGGTATGGCCTTCTTTTTCTATTCGGTTCAATTCCTATTCTTTATTAGATTTCGGGCATGCTAAAGCCGAGGCTGCTGCCCTGGAGGACCTAAGTTTGGTCTCCATCGAGGTTAAAAAGAATGATCCAGAGAGGGTTGTGGGAAATCATTTAGCTCATTGTGGGCTCAACATATCTGAGCATGAAAATTCACCCTCAGATGATGTTTTCCGAGGGGCGAGATCGTATGAAGAAGTGCTAGCTCGGATCCAATCATTTGCACCCGAAGACATAACATCCATATTAAAGTTCCAGGAACATAGACAAAGAAGCCTTCCCACTGTGTTAGGGCGTTTGGGTATTCCCGAAGAGAAACAAAAGGAGGCTGATGGTTCTGAGGAACAAAATTTTAACCTCGGAAAACGCCAGGAAGGGGAGCAAATGAAGAATCCCGAAACAAAAGAAGAGACTATCGACCCACCCAGAGAACATAGTTCAGAGGTGGAAGTAAAAACCACGGACCCACCAAAGGAACAGACACCAGAAACTGAAACAGAGACTCTGGTTACACCAAAGGTGTAGAATCCCATCAGTACTCCCAAAGAATCATCAAAACAAATAGGAGAGCCCATCACCTCGGTCACACCCTTGCAGTCGGCACAGGGAAATGTCGACGAGGGATGGATATTTGATGAAGAATTGAGGCCCATCAGAGCAGAGGAACTCCCTCCAAATGAGTTCTTTTTTGATAAAAAGAGGAAGGCAGTGGTGAAAAAAGAGTTCTATCAAGAAGGAGAGTCCACTGTAAAAAAAATATAAAATCATGACTGATGGAAAAAATAAGAAAAGTGACCAACTCGCCACTGAAATCGCGGGAACGTTGGGGGCATATGCTTCAGCAAATCAATTCTCAGTTGGTCTTATGAATAACCAATTAAAAAGGAAAAATCGCCTAATTAGGACCCTCGAGGCCAGATTGGCTACAGCCACAGAAAATGCTAAAGGTCAGGCCAACGTGGAGATGGAACAAGCCAGGGTGGCTGAAAAAAAAGAAATAGAGATTCTCAAGACCAAGCTTGAGAAAGCACAGTTGGTGGTCTGAGATGGTAGAGCGCAGGTGAGTCAATAGAGAGATCTGATTCAACAATTGCAGGTTCGGGCAGAAATCGCCGAGAGCAAAGAAATAAATATCAGCATATTTAAATCTCGAGCTAGTGAGATTCGGAGAAAATTATTTTCGGCACAACAAAATTTGCTTGCCAGGATAAGAGAAATTAGGGAGAACTGTCTATTGGTAAATCAGGTGTCTAAGAACCTGACTGCCAGAGAAAGAGAAGCTGAAGTGGCTTGGGTCTCTTTCCAGGATGCAGTAATTGCCACAAATAACAGGTTTTCGGCAGACGTTCCTAGTTTTTCCATACCTAAACAAACCAGAGGTAACATTCTATTGAAATATTGGGAACATAACATTGCCCTGGGAAAGGAACAAGTTCAAAAGGTAACCTACTCTTTAGAGGAAGCTTTTAATTCAATAGATGGTGAGCTGTTGTATATTGACAGCCGAGGCGATGTAGAAGCATTGATGCAAAAAAATGTGGAACAGATCTCATTCGATCTGAAGGAAAAAGATGAGAGAGATTCGACCGATATCTCTCAGATGGATACGGTAGACATGGCCAAAATTGATAAGCACTTGCTCAAACCTAGCGCGCAACTAAGTGCCCTCGATATTGTCGATGCACAAATGGGGGACAAGCTACAAAAGTTAGCCCGAGAATGTTACTTCGCCAAGGCCAGCTATCAAGCAGAGCCATCACATCTCTTATCTCAGTTTGTAGAAAAATGTATTGCCTGCACCGAATCAGCGCAAAGACGAACACCTGGCACCACTTAAAGATAGAGCAAGAGAAAGGGAGAAATTGCGCTCCCCTCGGTTGTAACTGAATTTATGTAACTGAATAGATTCTAACTGATCTGCAAATATGTATAATATATCAGAGAACGAAATAAACTAGGCTAGACCTTTTTGGTGTTGATTGTAATAGAGATTTTTGCATTCGAGAAGTTAATATAAGCAAATCTGGAGATTCTCGATTCCGTCCAGACTGTGTTACAAGTTTGTTTCTTTGTATTTCATGTTTCATTTCATTACATTATTCATGATTGATGTGCTTCGTTATACTTCAGTACGACTACTACTATAACGAAATGATTCTGGTATTCTGTATTTGTTTATTGTCTTTCCTCTGCACAATCTATCAGCGGGTGTAAGACCACTCTGCACTTTCAGAATTCTATATTATTCTTTGCTATGTCGGTTATTTCAATACTAATTTCCTCCTCTGTTTATATGTGATTTTTCTCTTTGACAGGAACCTTGCGTTATATAAAGCTAAATGTTTTTCTCTCACCTCACACCTTTATATAAAATATAATACAGTTATGGGAAAGAGCCTTCAGTTTGCATTTCCATTTTATTCCAAAAACGTAAAATTCTCTTTATTTAGACCAAATCGAGACAACATTTAAACCCCCCTTTAGATCCTCTCCTAATATTACTGTTCCTCCATGACTGTCCCTGCAACGACTCAGCCTAATATCGAACCCGGACTATCGAACCAAACGCATATCGCCTTAAATATTTTTGACATAATCCTTAAAACTGCTAATAACCGGCACGAACTTGAACGTTCATGGGATGCCATTGAACAAGATATAAATACTCAGGAACAGTTGGAAGCTAGACGACGCGAACATAGAAATCTCCCCTAGTTTCTTATACCGAAGGTTGACCTTACCCTCTTACCCATCTTTCACCTACTTTCGGATGCCTTGACACTTCACTTTTTGAGCCTTAAGTACAGACTCAGGAACAACACTTGGCGATGAAAGTATAGAACTAGTTTTCTTGCTCTCGGTGTCTGATAGGTAGCAACAAAGTTAGAGTCATTGTTGTATAATTGTAGCCACCCAGAGGTCTCATTCCCATGGGAGTTAAGAACTGTGGTTAGCACCACAACCATGGGTCAAATGAGGCAGTCTGAAACATGGTTGGTGCTCCCCTTCTTTTACTTGATGTTCAAGTGGAATTGTTGCAAGAACATGGACCACTTTTGATGGCGGCCATTCTATAACTTTCCTTGTGTCTGCATGAATTGCAAAGGCCTATGATTAGTGTGGATGATCGTTTACTTTTCCATAATGTAATGCTTCTATTGTCGACATGCCTAGATAATGAAGTACATATATTTGTCTTAGGTGGGATATCTGTGAACAACATTGGACAATGTTTCATTTTGATAGGCTATCAAATGCCCATGATGAGTGAGGATTGCATCTATAGAATAATTTGAAGCATCTATCTCAATCTCAAATGGTTGTTTCACATCTAGAAAAAAAAGGATTGGTGTTGAGCAGAGGCATAATTTCAAATCCTCGAATGATTTATGTTCTGATGAAGCCCAGAAAAACTTGGCCTTGGCTCCACACTTGGTCACCTAGCTTAGGGCCCAAGAGATATCAGAGAAACCCAACACAAAGCTGCGGTAGAAGTTGGTGAGGCCCAAGAAGCTGTGAATCTCGTTCAATGTCTTCAGGTCCGACCAATAACAAATGACTTGGATCTTGGTTGTATCGAAATGCACACCCTTCTCATCCATGATGTATCCAAAATATTGAATTCTTTGCATGTTGAAGGAACACTTCTAAAAATTGGCATATAACTTGTGTTGTTGTATGGTTTCTAAGACCTCATGAATGTGCTTCAAATGTTCCTCCCAGTTTTTAATAAATATGAGGATGTCATTTAGATATACAATCACAAAGGATTTAGTTAATGACCACAATATATCATCCATCATCCGCATGAATGTGGTTGGGGAATTAGTTAAGCCGAAAGGTGTGACCAACCACTCAAATATTATTTAGACTTGAATATTGTTCCATCCATCAATTTTTTCAATCGAGACCTAGTGGTAGCATGAATTCAAATCAATCTTATTGAAATTTTTGGTTCCCTTGAGATGATCTAGGAGATCATCAATCTAGGGGATTGGGTGTCGGTTCTTAATTGTGATCTTGTTCAAGGCTATGTAATCAATACAAAGTCACTCTGTCCTATCCTTATTTTGTACCAGAGAAATTGGGCTCCCGCAAGGTAAGGATATCGGTCTAATGTGTCCCTTCAGAATTATCTCTTGGATTTGGCATTTGATTTCTTCATTATCCATAACAAAGTGACTATATACAAGGTCGTTGATTCGGATTATTTTCAGCACGAAATGAGAGCAGAGATATAATAAATAAATGTACAGAGATATCTTAGATATCCAATAATATAACATAAATATATCAAAGATGCAACCGTAAACACAGAGATGCAGTAATACACAATTTCTATTAATGAGCGAAATGTACAAAACTGTAGAAATATAGAGTGAAAGACTCGCTAGAATGGTGGCATCTTATCTCTGAGAAGAGATGTGATGGCTAATCACTTAAAAAGAATATGATTTTACAATGAGGCTACAAAGGCATTTTTATCATAAATAAAATCCAAAACCCTAACCCCGGAAGATGAAAATCCAATAGTTTTGTGGACCCCGTTTTGGGTAGTTTGGTGTATCAACTTCCCAGGGGCGTAACTTTGGCATACAATCTCTGTTTGAGGTGCACAATAGATCGTTGGAAAGGTATCATCGAGGATATTCATTTTAGGGGCTCAATCAAATACTTTGGTTATCATTTAGGAGATTTATCTTGAAAAACCTTCATTTAGGCCCTCAAAATGGCCCCAAAAATTTAGGAACTGAAAAACTGCTAAAGGTAGTAAGTTGCCAAAAAACTGTTTTGAGCCAGTTGGAATAGGTGAGTGGCCACTGATATCCACCAAGATCAATCCTCCCTCCTTAGGAAGCAATGGTATCCATTGTGTTGAATTCCCGATGGAGAGGGGAAAATGCTTGTTGAATCTAAACCTTTATGATTTGCTTGCCTTGTTGGAGAAGTTGCGTTGCTTAGCTTGTTGAAGGTTGTCACGAACTTGTGGTTGGAAAGTTTATACTTTTTTAACTAGTTTGGCTACATGACATGACTGTGTTCAGAAGGAATCCTTGTTCTTGGCTTCAATCTTGTCGACTTGCTTCTGCTGAACAAAAGGTGTTTGGACTGGGGCTACATTGGTTGCAGTGTTCTTCTATTCACCTTTTGAACAGATTGTGAAGAAGTTAAATTTGTAGTATGAGATACTACCTTGCGACATTGTTTAGGTGGGAAAATAGTTGGAACTACCTCTAGTATCCTGTAAAGATGACCCCTCATATTAACAATGACACTATGGGGTTGAGACTCATAAATAACATGGTGCTTCCACTATATGGCTGGCCCAAAAGAACATCACATACATCCTTTGGGGAAACATCATATAATACCTCATCCTTGAAGGGATAGATTCCGTATGACAATCGACACTATTCATTGACACGAAGATCTTGTCCTTGGCGAAACCACCCAATGTTGTATGGTTGCAAGTGTGGTGTTGTCAACAATCTAAACTGTTTCATTACCTTTGTTGAGTTGAGGTTCTTCTAGCTTCTACTATCAACAATGAAATGCAACGGGGTCCCCTTCACCCACATTTGTGAATGAAAGAGGCACTCCCCCTCTTCAAGATCTGTTGGTTCTTCTGGTTGAATTATTGTGGTCACGATAGTAGCATTGGGGTCTGTGTCGATGATCTTTCTTCTACTAGTATTTTCTGAATCATATTATGAATCAGGGTTCAACTCCTTGTCTTTGATCTTGGCCACAAATGATTGTTTTGAGTGACATTCATTAGTGTTGTGCTAGGGGATTTTGTGGAAATAACACCATTTTTCAGTTTCCTTCTTCGTCTTTCTGTTACCCTTATTTTCTTGTGACTTGGATTGGTTTTCTAAAGGCTAGTTGTTAGGGTCATCTTTACCATACTTTTTCTGTTGCGGATTTGTAGACCCAAACTCTTGCTTGTTTCGGTGCTTAAATTTCTGCTTGATTTTAACAACACATCGATAAGAAGCACCGAGTGATGAGATGTCTAGAAAATCCCCATGGTAGAGTCGTATTTCAGTTTGGATGTATTTGTGTAGAGCCCCATGGTATTTCAGAACCAAGTGTCTCTCAAAGTATTTGATACCCAACTTGGTACGCAAGGTGTGGAAGGTATTAGTGAACTTTGACATGGCTTGGCCCCTCCCTTGACATAGCGTGGTCCATCTCATGTACTGGTATTCATAGTTTCCAACAGGGTAATATTGTTCCTTGACCGCATCCACACAAAAAATCCCAAGTGGGATCGACCCCATATATTCTAGACTCCTCTGTGGAACTTTGCTCCCAGTAAGTTTCCCACCAATTTTTGACATGGGGGATATCCTTAAGGAGTGCGAAAGTGATCTTTTCCCTATCGGAAAAATTGTGAACAGAGAAATAACCTTCTAGCAGATTTAACCATTTGTCTAGGGCATCTGCATCTATCTGACCTTCAATTATGGGAATATCAAAATTAACCTGTACCTTGAAAGGAGAGGTGCTTCCAAAGTGGTCACTTGATTAAGATGTTCTTGCTTCTATCAGCAGGCGTTGAAGGATGTGGGAAAAATTATCCATCATTTTGTCCCTCTGTCGTGTGAGAGCTTGCTCAAGCAACAAATTGATAGAATCTTCTGCTCCATCGTTTTTATTTTCTTCCACAATGGAGGGTTTGTTGGGCATGCAAGAGTGATTTTACTCAAGAGAGACAAGATCGAGACCCAACTTGCTATACTCGAACCTCGTCGGGGACATGCACTGAAAAATGATCAAGAGCAACTTGCTCTGATACCATTGATCCAGATTATTTTCGGCACGAAATGAGAGTGGAGATATAATAAAGAAATGTATACAGATATCTCAGATATCCAATAATATAACAAAAATATATCATATATGCAACCATAAACACAGAGATGCAGTAATACACAATTTATATTAATGAGTGAAATGTACAACTGTAGAAATACAGAGTGAAAGACTTGCTAGAATGGTGGTAGCTGATCTCTGAGAAGAGATGTGACAGCTACTCACATTTGCAAGAAGATGATTTTACAATGAGGCTCCAAAGGCATATGTATCATAAAGAAAATCCAAAACCCTAACCCCAGAAGATGAAAAGCCAACAGTTTTGTGAACCCTGTTTTGGGTAGTTTGGTGTATCAACTTCTCGGGGGTGTAACTTTGGCATACGATCTCCGTTTGGGGAACACAATAGCTCGTTGGAAAGGTATCATCGAGGAGATTCATTTTGGGGGATTAATAAAATCCTTTGGCTATTATTGAGGAGCTAAATCCTGAAAAACCCTTCATTTAGGCCCTCAAAATGGCCCCAGAAGTTTAGGCACTGAAAAACTACTAAAAATAGTAATTTTCCATAAAACTGTTTTGATCTAGGTTGGATAGGTGGGTGGCCACTGATATCCACTTGGATTAGTCGTTGGGCAGAGGAGAACCAAGTTTCAAATTGATTGAATTATTTACTTGAAAGTGTAAGGGGACCCCAGTAGGTGACGAAACCTTGTCCACCTTCTTATGTATGATTGTTAATCTACTATCTTGTCCACCTTCTTATGTTGTGTAGAGAAACCTTGTGCAAAGGTTTTGGCGGTTGAAATGATATTCCGTTCACCTTTCCACCAAACCATAACGAGTTAAAATATATAATTATGAGAGATCACCTTTTCTTTTCTTGTTCTTTCATCATCCTGGTGAGCCACTTGCCCCGCTGAAGAAGTTTCCCTGCTTTGACAACCCGATAGAGTTGGATTTTATGCTGGTGGGTGCTCTTCATCTTAGTCTCCATGACCCGATCAATTTTTTCCTTCTCAATCCAGTCAGGATTGAGTTCTATAGTGACCACGTTCTTAGCCATGTCTGAAGTGTCAAGGAGAGGTGAAAAATATGGTTGAATCAGTTCCAAATTAAATACGGGGTGTAAGCCAATGAAAGGAGGAATAATCAATTCAAAATCATTCTCACCCACATCCTTGGTGATGGTGTAAGGAATGTATCATATTGGGTGGAGCTTTTGATGGGGTCCTGTGAGGCTCTATTTCTGCAAATGCAACCATACCTTATCTCCCACCTGGAACTTGTGTGGTACCCGATGTTGATTGTGGCGCTTCTTGTACTTGGTGTTGGCTTTCTACCAAATATCATGAACTTGTTGTTAGATGTGCTCATTTAAAAAAAAAATGTTTGCTCAATCAGCCTAGGTCTGAGCATGGGAGGAATATTCTTGTGTATCTGCAATGAGAAGAGCTATGTCAATGGGGGCCATTGTATCATGTTGACTACCTCTATTTGCCCATCAATTTGTGGGTGGAAGGAATTTGATTTAGTCAGCTTGGTGTCCATCATCGACCATAGGTTGGAAAACAATCTATTCAAGAACCTACTTTCTCGATATGAAATAATGGTCCATCGAAGCCCTAAATGAACTCAAACGCGCTCAAATAATAACTTACCAATGGCCTCAACTTTGATGATCTTCTTGAAGGGTGTCAAAACTACCATCTTACAGAATTTATCAATGACCATAAAGACACAATCATTACCATGCTTGGTTGAAGGTAGACTGGACATGTAATCCATGGAGATGGACTCCCAAGGCCTCTTAGGAGTAATAAGAGGGGTGTATAGCCTCTATTTCTTAATGGAAGGTTTGGAAATGGCACACGCAGTGTAGGATATTATATACTTGCTGACATCTTGTCAAAGCTTCGGCCAATAAAAATAATTTTGCAATACTGCCACTATTTTTTCCATGCCAAAGTCTCATGTCACCCGACTGTAATGAGCTTCCTAAATAAAATTTGCATGCTTGCTTGAAGGAACACAGATATGGATCCAATGGGATAACAATCCATCCTAGAGATGAATGTATAGAACTAGTTTTCTTTCTCTCGGTGTCTGATAGGTAGCAACAAAGTTAGAGTCATTGTTGTATAATGGTAGCCACCCAGAGGTCTCATTCCCATGGGAGTTAAGAACTATGGTTAACACCACAACCACGGGTCGAATGAGGCAGTCTACAACATGGTTGGTTCTCCCCTTCTTTTACTTGATGTTTAAGTGGAATTTTTGCAGGAACGTGGACCACTTCTAATGGCGGTCATTCTATAACTTTCCTTGTGTCTGCATGAATTGAAAAGGCGTATGATCAGTGTGGATGATCGTTTAATTTTCCATAATGTAATTCTTCTATTGTCGACATGCTTGCATAATGAAGTACATCTCTTTGTCGTAGGTGGGATATCTATGAACAACATCGGATAATGTTTCATTTTGATAGGCTATCGAATGCCCATGATGAGTGAGGATTGCATTGATAGCATAATTTGAAGCATCTGTCTCAATCTCAAATGGTTGTTGCACATATGGAAAAATAAGGATTGGTGTTGAGCAGAGGCATAATTTCAAATCATTGAATGATTTGTGTTCTAATGAAGCCCAGGAAAACTTGGCCTTGGCTCCACACTTGGTCAACTAGCTTAGGGCCCAAGCGATATCAGAGAACCCCAACAAAAACCTACGGTAGAAGTTGGTGAGGCCCAAGAAGCTGTGAAGCTCATTCAATGTCTTCAGGGCCAACAATTCACAAATGACTTGGATCTTGTTTGTATCGAAATGCACACCCTTCTCATCCATGATGTATCCAAAATATTGAATTCTCTGCATGTTGAAGGAACACTTCTAAAAATTGGCATATAACTTGTGTTGTTGTATGGTTGCTAAGATCTCATGAATGTGCTTCAAATGTTCCTCCCAGTTTTTTATAAATATGAGGATGTCATTTAGATATACAATCACAAAGGAGTTAGTTAATGGCCACAATATATCATCCATCATCTGCATGAATGCGGTTGGGGCATCAATTAAGCCGAAAGGCATGACCAACCACTCAAATATTATTTAGACTTGAATATTGTTCCATGCATCAATTTTTTCAATCGATACCTGGTGGTAGCATGAATTCAAATCAATCTTATTGAAAATTTTGGTTCCCTTGAGATGATCTAGGAGATCATCAATATAGGGGATTGGGTGTTGGTTCTTAATTGTGATCTTGTTCAAGGCTATGTAATCAATACAAAGTCACTCTGTCCAATCCTTCTTTTGTACCAGAGAAATTGGGCTCTCGCAAGGTAAGGATATTGGTCTAATGTGTCCCTTCAGAATTATCTCTTGGATCTGGGATTTGATTTCTTCATTATCCATAACAAAGTGCCTATATACAAGGTCGTTGATCCAGATTATTTCCGGAACGAAATGAGAGTGGAGATATAATAAATAAATGTACAGATATATATTAGATATCCAATAATATAACATAAATATATTAAATATGCAATCGTAAACACAGAGATGCAGTAATACACAATTTCTATTAATGAGCGAAATGTAAAAAACTGTAGAAATATAGAGTGAAAGACTCGCTAGAATGGTGGAAACTTATCTCTGAGAAGAGATGTGACGAATACTCACATTAAAAAGAATATGATCTTATAATGAGGCTACAAATTCCTTTTTATCATAAAGAAAATCCAAAACCCTAACCCCAGAAGATGAAAATCCAACAGTTTTGTGGACCCCGTTTTGGGTAGTTTGGTGTATCAACTTCCCGGGGCTGTAACTTTGGCATACGATCTCTTTTTGAGGCGCACGATAGATTGTTGGAAAGGTATCATCGAGGAGATTCATTTTGGGGGCTCAATCAAATACTTCGGCTATCATTGAGGAGATTTATCCCGAAAAACCTTCATTTAGGCCCTCAAAATGGCCCCAGAAATTTAGGAACTGAAAAAACTACTAAAAGTAGTAAGTTGCCAGAAAACTGTTTTGAGCCAGTTGGAATAGGTGAGTGGCCATTGATATCCACCAAGATCAATCCTCCCTCCTTAGGAAGAAATGGTATCCATTGTGTTGAATTCCCGGGGGAGAGGGGAAAATGCTTGTTGAATATGAACCTTGATGATCTGCTTGCCTTGCTGGAGAAGTTGCGTTGCTTAGCTTGTTGAAGGTTGTCACGAACTTGTGGTTGGAAAGGTTGGACCTTTTTAACCAGTCTGACTACATGAGATGACTATGTTCAAAAGGAATCCTTGTGCTTGGCTTCAATCTTGTCGACCTACTTTTGTTGAACAAAAGGTGCTTGGACTAGGGCTACAATGGTTGCATTGTTCTTTTGTTCACCTTTTGAACAGATTGTGAAGAAGTTGAATTTGTAGTATGAGATACTACCTTGCGGCACTGTTTAGGTGGGAAAATAGTTGGAATTACCTCTAGTATCCTATAGAGATAACCCCCCATATTAACAATGACACTATGGGGTTGAGACTCATAAATAACATGGCGCTTCCACATATATGGCTAGCCCAAAAGAACATCACATACATCCTTTGGGGCAAAATCATATAATACCTCATCCTTGAAGGGATGGATGTCGTATGACAATAAAAAATATTGGTTGACACGAAGATCTCGTCCTCGGCGAAGCCACCCAATGTTTTATGGTTGCAAGTGTGGTGTTGTCGACAATCCAAACTATTTCATTACCTCTGTTGAGATGAGGTTCTTTTGGCTTCTACTATCAACAATGAAATGCAACAAGGTCCCCTTCACCCACATTTGTGAATGAAAGAGACACTCCCCCTCTTCAATATTTTTTGGTTCTTCTGGTTGAATTATTGTGGCCACGACAGTAGCATTGGGGTCTGTGTTGATGATCTTTCTTCTACCAGAATTTTCTGAATCATATTCTGAATCAGGGTTCAGCTCCTTGTCTTTGTTATTGGCCACAAATGACTATTCTGAGCGACATTCATTGGTGTTGTGCCAGGGGATTTTGTGGAAATCACACCATTTTTCAGTTTCCTTCTTCGTCTTTCCGTTACCCTTATTTTCTTGTGACTTGTATTGGTTTTCTAAAGGCTAGTTGTTAGGGTCGTATTTACCATACTTTTTCTGTTGCGGATTTGTAGACCCAAACTCCTACTTGTTTCGGTGCTTAAATTTTTGCTCGATTTTAACAACATATCGATAAGAAGCACCGAGTGATGAGATGTCTAAAAAATACCCATGGTAGAGCCGTATTTCAGTTTGGATGTATCTGTCTAGAGCCCCATGGTATTTCAGAACCAAGTGTCGCTCAAAGTATTTGATACCCAACTTGGTACGCAAGGTGTGGAAGGTATTGGTGAAATCCGACATGGCTTGGCCCCTCCCTTGACATAGCGTGGTCCATCTCATGTACTGGTCTTCATAGTTTCCAACAGGGTAATATTGTTCCTTGACTGCATCCACAAAAAAATCCCAAGTGGGATCGACCCCATATATTCCAGACTCCTCTGTGGAACTTTTCTCCCAGTAAGTTTCCCACCAATGTTTGAAATGGGGGATATCCTTAAGGAGTACGAAAGTGATCTTTTCCTTATTAGAAAAACTGTGAACAGAGAAATAACCTTCTAGCAGATTTAACCATTTGTCTAGGGCATCTGCATCTATCTGACCTTCAATTATGGGAATATCAAAATTAACCTGTACCTTGAAAGGAGAGGTGCTTCCAAAGTGGTCACTTGATGAAGATGTGTCTGCTGCTATTGGCAGGCGTTGAAGGATGTGGGAAAAATTATCCATCATTTCGTCCCTCTGTCCTGTGAGAGCTTGCTCAAGCAACAAATTGATAGAATCTTCTTCTACGTCGTTTTTATTTTCTTCCACCATGGAGGGTTTATTGGGCATGTGAGAGTGATTGTACTCAAGAGAGAAAAGATCGAGACCCAACTTACTATACTCAAACCTCGTCGGGGAGATGCACTGAAAAACGATTAAGAGCATCCTGCTCTGATACCACTGATCCGGATTATTTTCGACACGAAATGAGAGCGAATATATAATAAATAAATGTATAGAGATATCTCAGATATCCAATAATATAACAAAAATATATCATAGATGCAACCATAAACACAGAGATGCAGTAATCACAATATTTATTAATGAGCGAAATGCACAATTGTAGAAATACAGAGTGAAAGATTCGCTAGAATGGTGGCAGCTTATCTCTGAGAAGAGATGTGACAACTACTCACATTTGCTAGAAGATGATTTTACAATGAGGCTCCAAAGGCATTTGTATCATAAAGAAAATCCAAAACCCTAACCCCGGAAGATGAAAAGCCAACAGTTTTGTGAACCTTGTTTTGGGTAGTTTGGTGTATCAACTTCCCGGGGGCATAACTTTGGCATACGATCTCCATTTGGGGCACACAATAGCTCGTTGGAAAGGTATCGTCGAGGAGATTAATTTTTTGGGATTAATAAAATCCTTTGGATTTTATTGAGGAGCTAAATCCTGAAAAAACCTTCATTTAGGCCCTCAAATTGGACTCGAAAGTTTAGGAACCGAAAAACTACTAAAAATAGTAAGTTTCCATAAAACTGTTTTGATCTAGTTGGGATAGGTAGGTGGCCACTGATATCCACCTAGATTAGTCATTGGGCAGAGGAGAACCAAATTTCAAATCGATTAAATTATTTACTTGAAAGTGCAAGGGGACCCCAGTAGGTGAGGAAAATATGTATGATTGTTATTCTACTATCTTGTCCACCTTCTTATGTTGTGTAGAGAAACATTGTGCAAAGGTTTTAGCAGTTGAAATGATATTCCATTCACCTTTCGACAAAACCATAAAGAGTTAAAATATATAATTCTGAAAGATCACCATTTTGCATTGCTTCACTAAGATTAAAGAGACTGCAGTAGTTGGGACTGCCTCTGGTACCCTATAGAGTTGACCTCCTCTGGTACCTTATAGAGTTGACCTCCCAAAGTAATATTGACACTATGGGGCCTATATTCATAAACAACATGACGATTCCACATATATGGTTTTCCTAAAAGAAAATCAAAAAAATCAAGTGGGGAAACATCACACAATATCTCATCTATGAAGGGATTGATTTTGTAGTGTAGGCAACATTACTGGCTAACGCGGATATCTCATCCTAGTTTAGCCAACTAATGGTGTATGGATGAGGGTGTGACATAATTGTTAGGTTAAACCTATTGATGACCTCTGCTAATATTAGGTTCTTATGACTACCACTATCAACAATGAAATGGAGTGGGGTCCCCTTCACCCACATCTGTGAGTGGAGGAGGTGCTCCCCTTCTTCTGGTTCCTTTGGCTCCTTTGGTTGGACATTTTTGCTAGTGATGGTGACATTGGGTTCTGTGTCAATGATTCGCTTTCCCCTATCTAGTTTCGAATAAGAGTTTGAGTTGACATCCAACTCTGAGGCTTTCATCTCAACCATCAATGATTGTTTGGAGTGACATTCATTAGTGTTGTGCCAAGGTATTTTGTGGAACTTGCACCACTTTCTAGTTTCCTTCTTCGACTTACTGTTACCCTTTTCTAGTGGCTTGGTCTGGTTGTCTTGGGGTTGGCCATCCTTGCTCAATCATTTGTTTTGGGAGTAAGGGCCACCTTTATCATGCTTTTGTTGTGATGGGTTTGTAGAATTGAAATCCTGCTTCTTATTGTTTTTGAACTTTTGCTCGATCTTGATAGCATATCGATAATCGTCTCACAACGAGAACATATCTAGGAAATCCATATCTATATGGATGTACCTATGTAGGTCATTGCAATACTCCAGAACTAGGTGTCGATCGGAGTCTTTAATACCCAACTTTGTGCGGAAGGTATGGAATATATTGGTGTACTCTGACACTATCTGGTCTCTCTCTTGACATAGAGTTATATATCTCTTGTACTAGTCATCGTAGTTTCCAACAAGGTAGTATTACTCCTTG
This sequence comes from Picea engelmannii, assembly GCA_009831015.1. Lineage (NCBI taxonomy): Eukaryota > Viridiplantae > Streptophyta > Pinopsida > Pinales > Pinaceae > Picea > Picea engelmannii. The sequence goes on along the minus strand of ML811110.1, from coordinate 49,359 downwards.
AGGGAATCAACAAAAGTCGCCCAAGTGCGTTCTGGCCCAAAATTTGCAGACTCATCTTTGATCATGTTGCTCACAGTAAGTTTCCCACCAATCTCTAACATGGGGAAGAGCTTTAAAAAGTGTGAAGGTGATTTTTTCACTGTTGGAAAAAAATGGATAGAGAATTAACCCTCTAGTAGATTTAACCATTTTTCTAAAGCATCGACGTCTATCTAGCCTTCAAATAAAGGAATATAAAAGTTAACTTGTACCTTGAAGAGAATCACACCTCCAAAGTGACTGCTGGTTGAAGGAGCCTATATTGTTGTTGGTAGCCGTTGAAGGATATAGACAAAATTTTCCATCATCTCATTCCTTTGTTGTGTGAGGGCTTCCTCAAGAAACAATTTGATAGGATCCCCTGCTTTGTCATCTCTCTTTTCTTCTTCCATGGGAGGTTGTTTGGGCTGGCGGGAGTGTTCTTGATCTGAATTATATTGATAATGACATGAAGGAAAATATATAACAAGGAAACACACATATATATTGTGAGAAACATAGAAATAAAGTTAAACTCATATTCTATTAATGATTGTCTAGAATACAAAAGACTGTAAAATGCAAATCACACAAGCTATTTAGAATGGTGGTATCTTATCCCTGAAGAGAGTGATGTGTCGGTTGCACTCATTCTAAAGAATTTGATTACAAAGAGGTCGACAAGGCCTTTTTAACATAAATCATCAATGAGCAAACCCTAAACATCCAAAAAACTAACCCCAAAAGATGAAATGCCAAAATTTTTGTGGGCCCCGATGTGGTTAGTTGATACGCCAACTTCCTAAGGGCATAGATTTTTCATACAATATTCATTTAGGGTGATTGATAGACCGTTGGAAAGGTGTAGACAAGAAGTACATATTTCAAATGTCGTAGCATCTTCCTTCGGCTATATGCTAAGTGTTGTCATGCAAAAAATAACATCATTTAGGGCCTCAAAACGACCTTGAAATTTTGGGACCATTTGGAATTCACAAAGCATCTTCCTGTGAAGGCTTTCACCATAAGGGGAACACTTTGAGAACTTTATCCAAGAGTGTCTTCCTGTGAGGGATTGCACCATAAGGGGACCACTTTGGATTTTATCCATTTGGTTCTTCCTATCAACCATGACATGGTATCAATGATACAACTCCCTTTAATTCACTATTAGTCACAATGTCACTTTATAATATTTCCCCCCTTTTTTCCTAATGTCACTTTAGAAATGTGATATTTTAGGCCTAAGTGACATCCAATAACCACCTTGACCACATTTTTTTGTTGTCTATAGCCCACGGGAGTCAACTAGGCTACTACACCATCCATTTGGAGTGATCACTTGGAAAGGGACATCACAATTTCTTAGACCCATTTTGTTGTAGTGCTTTATGAATGCTTTGACACCAACACCCACTATTTAAGTCGTTTGACCAAGTTGAAACAGTTTGGCATGTTGGAAGACTTTATAACCACCTTTGAGCACTTGGATTTCATAACAGAGGGAATGACAAATTCCTTCTACAGGGAATGTTTTATTAGTGGCCTAAAGGATGAAATATGAGCCCAAGTCATCATGGCTCGCCCCCAAACTTGGTTGGAAGCTACTTAACGCGCCAAAGAAGCACAATGGGTTGTTTTTTCCCATAACCGAAAACCCTCTTTTCTTCCTCATCCTCCACCTACTAATCCTACCCCTCATTCCATCCCTCTCAAGATCTAGAAATTAACTCAGGTAGAGATGGTTGAATGCCAACTCAAGGGTCTTTGCTATAATTGTGATAATAAATAGTTTTCTGAGAACAAATATAAGGAGAAAGAGATTTTAATGGTTGTTTATGAGGATGTTGATGAATAGGAGGTTGAGGTCTCCCCTATGGAAGAGATACCACTAAGAGATGATACTACTCAACCCGCCGACCCACTAGAAGTTGCACCATTGATTTTGATGCATGCCCTCACTGGCTTCTTTGCTCCCCAAACCCTAAATCTAATTGGTTACATTAAGCACAGGAATTTCATTATCCTTGTTGATGGTAGAAACACCCATAATTTCATTCATCATTGCATTTCCCAGGAAATCAATTGTTATATTTGTGTCATCAACAATTTTCAAATCATGATTTCCAATGGTGGTTCCATGAAATGTGGTGGGTGTTGTGAAAATGTGCGCCTACAAATTGGTCAGTACCACCTGAAATCTCATATGTTTTCTATTGATGTGGGCGGTTGTGACATTGTGATCAATGTTGAATGGTTATGTACTTTGGGCCCCATTCTCATGGTTTTTAAGGAATTAGTCACGCAATCCCAACAGGAGGGACAACAATATAAGTTCCAAGGCATTATAGCAGGCTCCCCTGAGATCATCAATTTCCATCGAATGGAAGAGATCCTCAAAAAGGTCATTCGAGAATTATTTCCTAACTCCATTCCATTCAAGAAATTGAGACACCCTCTGTGCATCTTGACCTCCAATATATCATCTCCATACACAAAGTTGTTTTTTCCACTCCCCATGGACTTCCCCCTTCCTATGGTGCTCTTGATCATTACATTCCTCTCGTCCTAGTAGTTTTCCTCTCAATGTTCACCCTTATCGTCATCCCTTTTCCCAGAAGAATGAAATTGAGAAAATTGTTCAAGACTTGCTTGACGTGGGTGTTATCCGTCCTAGTACTAGCCCCTATTCTTCTCCTATGGTCATGGTACTCAATAAAGAAAGCAACTAGCGCATGTGTCCGGACTTTCAAGCACTTACAATTTAAATTGATGACCATCAAAGAAAAATTTCCCATTCCTTCCATTGATGATCTATTGGATGAATTGAGCGGTGCTTAGTACTTTACTAAAATCTATCTTCGTTTTGGCTACCACAAGATATGTATGAAAGAGGAAGACATTCCCAAGATTACATTTTGAACTCATGAGGGTCACTATGAGTTCTTGGTAATTCCCTTTGGCCTATGTAATTCTCCCTCCACTTTCCAAAGTCTCATGAATCATGTCTTCTGTCCTTTTCTCCGTAATTTTTTCCTAGTTTTATTTGATGATATTCTCATCTATAGTAAAACTTGGACAACCTATATAGCCCATGTGGATCAAGTTCTCCATATACTCTCTCAGCACCAACTTTTCCTCAAACAATCCAAATGTTCCTTTGGAACCTCGAAAGTGGAGTACCTGGGTCATATTTTCAACAAGGATGGTGTGTGGGTGGATCTTAAGAAAATTAAAGCTATGTAGGATTGGTTTTGCCCTAAAAATATTAAGAGTTTGTGATGTTTTCTGGGTTTAGTGGGCTATTATCGCAAGTTTGTTCAGAATTATGGAAAAATTGCAGCACCTCTCATTTCTCTCATTAAAAAGAATGCTTTTACTTGGACTCCAACAATTGATCAATCCTTTAATGATTTGAAAGAGGCCATGTACACAAATCCTGTGCTGGCACTTCCCGACTTCACAAAGACTTTTGTCCTGGAATGTGATGCCTCAGGGAAAGGAATTGGGGCAGTCCTGATGCACGATGGCAAGACTTTGGCCTTCACTAGAAAACAACTTTCGAAGAGACATTTGGGCTAGTCCATCTATGAAAAGGAAGTTTTGGCTATTCTGCATGTCGTGGATCTTTGACGTCCTTATCTATTGGGGCAACACTTCCAAATTAAAACTAATCACCAGACCCTCAAGTATTTTTTGGAACAACTAATTTCATCCTTAGAGCAACAAAAGTGGGCGACTAAGCTCTTTGAATATGATTATGAGATCATTTACAAGAAGGGAAAATAAAATGTGGTTGTTGATGCTCTTTCCAGGAAGTATGAAGAAGAAGGGTCCATCTTTTCCCTCTCCTTCATTGTACTAGATTGGCTCCAAGCTGTTCACCAAGAATGGTTGCAAGAGCCCAAACTTTCTCACCTAATCCAACAATTGCAATATCGTTCTTCAGTTGTTCCAGGGTACTCTTGGAATAGTAAAGAGATTCACTACAAAGGTCATTTTCATTTAAGAAAACAATCACAACTTAAATCAATTGTGCTTTCTAAGGTTCATGATTCACCCACAATTGGGCATTCAGGGTTTACCAAAACCTATGAACGAGTCAAACATTCCTTTTTCCTGGGATGGTATGAAACAAGACATCTGCACCTTTTTGGTTGAATGTGATGTCTGTCAAAGAAACATAGGAGAAACAATGAAATATCCAGGCACACTCCAACCACTTCTGATTCCTCCTGATATTTGAAGGGGTATTTCTATGGATTTCATTATTGGCTTACCTAAATCGGGCAATAAGTCAATGATCATGGTGGTAGTTGATCATCTTTCCAAATATTCTCATTTATGTGCTCTTCAACACCCATTCACCGCATCCACAGTGGCTCAAATTTTCATGGATAATATCTTCAAACTTCATGACATGCCTCATTCTATTGTCTCTAACTGAGATCCAACTTTCACCATCAATTTTTGGCAAGAATTGTTCAGGCTCCAGGGAACCCAATTACATCTCAGCACCACCTATCATCCCCAAACTGATGGCCAAACTAAAGTTGTCAACAAATGTTTGGAAACATATTTTCGGTGTTTTGCATCCAAGAGACAAAATTAGTGGGCTTAGTGGTTACCCCTAGATGAATGGTTGTACAACACATCTTACCATACAACTACTCGTATGATGCCTTTTGAAGAAGTCTATGGACAAAAGACACCGTCAATTCTCACATACATGCCAGGTGGCTCAAATGTTCAGGAGGTTGAAAAACATCTTATAGTCTGCGAGGCCATTCTCCATATCCTCAAGGAAAATTTGGTCATGGCTCAAAATCGCATGAAGCAACAAGCAGATCAGGGTCGTTCAGAATGTTAGTTTGTTGACGGGGACCAGGTGTTTCTTCGTTTGCAACCTTAGAAGAAGGCTTCACTCAAAGTTGAACATTTCTAGAAACTTTCTCCCAAATTTTATGGTCCTTATAGAATTCTCAAGCGAGTGGGGCATGTGGCCTACCAACTAGCTCAACATATTCATTCTAAGTTCCATCATGTTTTTCATGTCTCATGCTTGAAGAAGTGATTGGAACTAAGTGTTGAACTCAAACCTATCTCCCTGAGTTGGATGAAGAAGGTTCCATTTGGTTGCAACCATAAGCAGTCTTGGACCAACAAGAGTGTCATCTCCATTAACGCACCATCAATGAAGTGTTAGTTCAGTGGAAAGATACAACTCCAGAAGATGCCACCTGGGATCCAACCACCATTTTGCAACAATTTCCTCATCTCAATCCTTGAGGACAAGGTTGTTCTTCAAGGGGGAGGGCATGTTAGGGACCTAACCTCCCTAACCCCTCACGTAGGTAGAATAATATATTTTCCAAGTAATAAATGCCAACATTAGTTAATAAGGCCTATTTAATAAATATGAACAAGTCAATGTAAGAAGACCTAATAAAAGCTTTCGCTTCTAAAAAGAACTTCCTCTATAATGTTCTTTAGAAGATAGAATT
>ML811110.1:32719-43737 GCA_009831015.1 Picea engelmannii | reverse complement strand
TTAATAATTCAATTTTTCTTATTTTTATGAATGTTTTATTTTTATCTACCAATTTTTTCAATATTTTTTCAATAAATGAATAATTGAAAATTTCTTTTAATTTAAAATTGATATTCGAAAATATCTTTTAATTTAATTTTTAAACTCTAAAAGTCTATAGAGAATCTAACCCTAAATTTTGAATATGAACATTGACGTAACCATTTAATCAATTGGTCTTCCACTTCCTTCTAAATATTTTGTTTTTATCTACCAATTTTTTCAATAAATGAATAATTGAAAATATCTTTTAATTTAATTTTTAAACTCTAAAAGTCTAAGAGAATCTAACTCTAAATTTTGAATGTGAACATTGATGTAACCATTTAATCAATTGGTCCTCCACTTCCTTCTAAAATATCAAAACCGATAAACTTAAAAGTCGACAATCTAACATGCGATGGAGAAATATGTAATCACGTGTTTGTGTCTATTTTATGATCATGATGATGTTCGACTATTGTTTATGTTGAAAGGCTATATGATTGTCATGCCGTAGTCCTTACATCATATATTACTTTATGATGGCTTACCTTATGGCATATTAATTTTATAATTTATTGGACACTATAAATGGATTATAAACAAGTTTTAAGATTTTAATGCATCATCACTTTAATTAAATTGATAGTATATTATTTTTATTTGTTTTTTTTAAGTAGAAGACAAGTTAATTAATTTATAATTTTAATTTTTTTTATTAAAGTTTATTTTATAAAATAAAAATATTTTATTTTTAATATATATATATATATATATATATATATATATATATATATATATATATTAAATTTGTTTTGTTAATTTTTTTTATATTATCATTGTATGTCACATTTAAAGTTTTTTGTGTCTGTCCCCTGAGGTGTAGGACAGTGAGTGACATAGTGAGTTTTTTTTTTCCAGGAAAAAATTGTCTCGAATTTATAAATTGTATAAACTCATTTACAATGGCGCACCAGCAGACAATGCAAATACAGTATCTTCGGTCAGTGGATCAATTCCTATACACAGCCATCACAGTAGCAAGTAATCGGCTCCACGGATTAAAACAAAAATCACACCGCTATCACAATGACCCCACGGATTAAAACAAAATCACATCGCACCAGCAGACAATGCAAATACAGTATCTCCGGTCAGTGGATCAATTCCTATACACAGCCATCACAGTAGCAAGTAATCGGCTCCACGGATTAAAACAAAAATCACACCGCTATCACAATGACCCCACAGATTAAAACAAAATCACACCGCTATCACAATAAGTATATGGGCAGCAACGAACATTCCAAAACCAGGAATGTTGCCAACCACAATCAAGATATGTTTAGAAGGGTCATGGGACTGTCCACACCGTCGTCACTATGGAAAATGGAGAGTCTCCCTACCTCCTCCTTGAGTGCTCTCTTAGAGAGTGCGTCCGCCTCACAATTGTGAGCTCTCGGAATGTGTTGAAATTTGATGTCAGCAAAGAGCTTGGACAACACCAGAGTTTTTAGTTTCCAGCATTCTATGTGGACAGAGCGGAGCTTGGATTTATGATTGATCCAATCGATGACAACACTCGAGTCACCCAAAACTAATAAGTGTTTTACAGACCACGATGTAGCTAATAAGAGGGAGATCCAAAGCCCCAAGAGTTCTGCTTTTGTGTTCATGCCCCGACCACAACTAAAAAACCATTTGGTGATCCTTGAGTGGTTGGATTTGAAGAATCCTCTAGCTCCACAGCATCCAGATTGCTCAGCACCATAGAAGCAAGCCAGCGAAAATCCCTCAGGCAGATTGATATCGACAACTTTGTGGATATGAAAAACATCCGGTGCTTGATTCCAGTGAAATGAGTGCAGTACTTTGTGGACAACGGTTTGTAAGTTTGGTGGCCGGTCCTCAAATGTCACCCTGTTCCTCTCTAACCAGAGTTGCCAACAAACATGTGCGGCCAGGCAGATAGGAGGAGATTTTTGGTTGACCCACAGTTGAAAGCAATCAGAGATCGTATCCCTGCTCCACGTGTGAGGAAGAGCGAGTTTCAATAGGATTCGTGACCAGACCCCCCTCGCAAAAGCACAATGAATTAGAAGATGCTGGACATCTTCACTTGAGCAGCGACAAAGCAAGCAGATGCCGGGCCCCTCCCATCCACGTCGGCGCAGCCCGTCCCAGGTAAGAATCTTAGTTTTTCCCGCGAGCCAGAGAAAGAGCTTTAATTTAAGTGGAATGTTCCATTTCCAGAGCTGGAAGAACCAGGAGGAATCAAAGTTGTGTAAGCTCTGAGTTTGAATGGCTGCATACAAGTTTTTAACCTTGAGAGTGCCCGTGGCATCCCCTCCAGCCCACAACAGCGAGTCTGGCTCAGTCGAAAGAGAAATGCCAGCGCCTCTGATAGCAGCAATAAAACATGTCCACTCAGTCGCCCACGATCCAACAAGAGCCAGGTCGCGGCTTCCCAACCAGTGATCCAGAAGAACTAGAGCACCATTCAATCTAACATCTGAGAGAGTCGAGATGTTGAGTGTGCTGAGATGGGCACACAAGGAGGGAGAAAGGAGAGAGCTCTCCTCCAGCCCGATAATCATGTCCTTTCCGATTTTAATTTCCTTACCTGTGTCGGGCTTCCAACGAAGCCAGTGAAGTATCACAGGAGTGGAGGCGACTAGGCCTTTCCAGAAAGGAGAAGCCCTCTTGGTCTGAAAGGTGGTCCTTCGAATCCAGTTACAGAGAGGTTGAGATCCCAAGTATTTATCAACTATAATTTGGTGCCAGATACTTCCTTGAGTGACTGCTCTCCAAAATGAGCTTGCCAGGAGAGCAGTGTTGAATGTGTGGAGGTTTTTTAGACCCCAACCCCCTGCTCTGCGAGGTTTTGAAAGAGTCTCCCAGCTGCAGAGGTGTATACGGCGTTTGTCAGCCCGTCCATTCCATAAGAAATTAAAGGCTAATCTACAAAGAAGAGATGTGATCTTGTTTGGGATCCGCTCCAGGGTCATCCAAAACACAGCAAGGCTTTCGAGCACTACTTTAATCAAGATAAATCTCCCCCCCATGGACAACCACTTGTTACACCAGAAATCAATTTTCTTTTCAAAAATTTCCACAAGCCAGCTCCAGTCACCGGGGAGGGTAGCACCCATCTTCAACTGGTATCCAAGATATCTGAAACCCTCCTTTAAGACAATAAAGGTGAAAGTGAAGTGGCCCTTAAATCGAAGAAGTTCAGAGGCTGAGAGCCCCCAGTAGTGAGCAGAAGACTTTGAATGATTGATGGAAAGCCCCGAGATCGAGCAGAAGTGTAGAAGAGTATCCTGAATTATAGTCCATTCCACCAGATCAGCTTTCGTCAAAATGAGAACATCGTCAACAAACATTAGGAGAAAAATCTTGATAAGCTTGGAAACCTTTATGCCGGAGATGTGGTGATCAATGAAACTTTTATTTAGGAGGAGGCTGAGACCCTCCATAATCAAGATAAAGAGATAGGGAGAGAGGGGGCAGCCCTGTCGGAGCCCCCTCTCACTTTTGAAGAAGCTAGAAGCTTCACCATTAATCAAGACAACAAAATTTGCAGTGGAAACACACGCTAGGATCCAGTTTGTGAGCAGGTCCCCGAAGCCCACTGCATGTAAAATAAGTCTCAAGAACTCCCAGTCTATACAATCAAAAGCTTTTTTAAGATCGAGCTTCAGGATTAGCGCTTTTTGGTTCTTCTGCTTAATGTTGTGTATGCATTCGTGGGCAGCTCCAATGGCATCCTGGATTCTTCTGCCCTTCAGGAAGCCAAGTTGCCACTCTGATAGACCTTTGCCAAGGTAAGGTTTGATGCGATTAGATATAACTTTGGCAATAAACCTATAGATAAGGTTGCACAGGGCGATCAGACGGTAGTCATTAAAGGAGTGTGGGTTGTTCTCTTTCGGGATCATGACTAAAAACGTGGAATTAAGGCCTCCAGCTATCTTTCCCTTGAGGCGGGAGTCCTCAACCATCTGTAAAAGATCCTCTCCAACGAGCTCAAAAAAATAGATGAAAAATTMTGTGGTCCAGCCATCCGGCCCAGGACTGCACTCTTTTCTAAAATGATGTAGAATATCTTTAAGTTCAGCAAGAGTAACAGGMTTATATAACTCTGTGGCTTCCTCGGTTGAGATCATACGAGGGAAGAGACTAGCCGTGGAGGCCTTCTCCGGAAGATTTTGTGTGTTTGAAGCTTTGTACTGTAGTGTAAAATATGTGGCCGCCTCTGTCAATAGATCTTTTTGTCCACGAATTACTCCCCCATTCGCACTATTAATAGACCATATAGTCTTTTTTTTCCTATTATAACTCGCTACCTTGTGAAAGTAGTTGTTGTTGGTATCACCACATTGGAGCCAGGTTGCATGGCTGCGTAGTCGCCAGCGGAATTCTTCATTGCGAAGGATGGACGCCCTGTGAGCTTCTAACAAGTTGAGTCTATCCGACTCCTCCACTGTCAAGGCCGTGCTTGTAGCGATGTAAATGAGTGAGGAAATTTGCGTCTCTAGCAACAGAAGGCATGCCTTTTCCTCTTTTATCTTCTCCTTTTCCCATTGAATCGTTTTGGACTTCAGTTCTTTCAGCTTCCAAACCAAACGGGACTGTGGGTTGGTTTCTGTAAGGAATCGAGGGTCAGTCCAGGTGGAGTGGACGAGGGCTGTGTATTTATCGGAGGTGAGCAAATTGTGGTTGAATTTAAAGGGAGTCAATCTGCGGACAGTGGGTAGCAATTGGAGCAAAATGGGGGCGTGGTCAGAGAGGTATGGGAATTCCACCCAAGAAGACGGCGTAACAAAGGGAAGACAGTAGGCCCTATGCCACCAGAAATCGGTCAAGGCGTCTGGCTATAGCATCTGGGCCAGTACGCCCATTACGCCAAGTAGGGACCAGGCGAATCGGCTAGATGTCAATGAGGTTATTGGAGGCTATGATATCTTTGTAGGTAGCTTCTGCTAGTCCTGTAAAATAAGGGCCTCCCCAGTGTTCATCAGCCGAAAGAATAAAATTTAGATCACCTCCAAGTATGAGGTTAGGAATGGCGAGGAGTCCACTCAAAGCAAGGTGCGTCCAGAAAGACAACTTATCCGAACAAGGACCATAAACATTTAGAAACGCCAGCTCCTGATTGGTGGCTAGAGAGCAGGAAACTAGCAGTATACCTCCTCTCGACAGGTATGGTCGCAACTCTAACAGGTCGGGGTTCCAAGCTACCATCAGTCCCCCTGAATTTCCCAATGAACTGACAGCCACTGAAAACCAAGTCGATCGAAATTTGTGCAGGAAATCTCTAGCATTTTGTTCCATCGAGAGTGTCTCTTGAAGGAAGATAATATCAGGCTCCGTTGTCTCTAGCAATCTTCGGAAGGAGGCAGTCTTAAGGGGGCCTCCGATCCCCCGAATATTCAGTGACAGCACAATCATTACTTAGAACGTGCCAAGGCCTTCAGTGCTCTAAGTGCCTTACCATTCTGTGAGTGAATTTCAGTGGGAGCTTGCTGGGAACTTAGTGACTCCTTTTTTTTCCTGGAACTTCTCGTCTGGAGAGGGGAGAGCTCCGTGCCGATGCCTCTTGACCAAACCATAGTCTTTTCCTTTGTATCAGTAGGTCGACCAAGAGAGGTACTCGCCCCAGCCGCTGTAATGATGGGTTCTTTTCCACGATAGATTGGCAGTTGTGTGCAATTTTCAGGCAGTTCAACTGAAGTGAAGGAGGTGTTTAATGCTGCCAGTAGTTTGGAACCCTCATCAATAGGCTGGCTGGAGTCAGTGAGCACCAAAATGGAATCAACTTGTTCAATCGGGGAAGGTGACTGGGTTTGCTCTGTCAGGGATGTGGAGCAATGGGCAGAAATGAGAGGCTTTGGGTCAAGGTTCACACAAGGAGCGGCAGTCATTGAGGGATCAGAGGTTTTTGGGATAGTAATCCTCTCAGAATTCAGTGGAGTAAACAATGTTGTTTGAGTTGAAGTGAGCCAAAAAAAAATATTAGTTAGCTCCTTCTCAACTACTGAGAGCGTCTTAAAGAAAGTGGGGCAAATCTGGTTCAACTTGGATCTCGGAGAGACAGCCTGTCCTGTTAGGGGAGGGGTGCTCGATTGTGTAGGCGAGTCCAGATAAGCGAGAGCAGGGTCAGCTTCAATGTAATCTGGAGGGTTTAGGTGAAGGTCTAAATCATCAGAAGGTTCAGTAGAAAACTTACCAGGGCAAGAGCGTCGGAGGTGGCCGGTTTCCTGACAAAGGTTGCAGCGGAAGGGGATTCCAAGAAAATCCAGTTTTTGAAGATGAATGCGGCCTCTCCACTCAATCTCCAGAGATTCCGGCAGTCTTGAGGTAATGTCGATCTCAACCATGACTCTTCCCAGTTTCCTCAAGTGTCCTGTTGCCGACCGTGGGTCAAGTGCAATAAACTTACCGAGAGTGTTAGCGATGGCAGTCAAGGCATCGTCATTCCAGAAGTGTAGGGGGGGGCCGAGAAGAAGCACCCAGATGTGTCTGATTTGAAAGTACTCAGTGTATGGGTTGAATGCAAGCCTCCATCGTTTGAGCATGAGGCTACTGCCTCCATCAACCCACGAGGAGGAGAGTAGGAGGGTGGCGTCTTCAGGGGACTTGCAATGGAAGCTCATCCAGCCTTTCTTTAGGTAGAGTATCTCTGGAATATAACCCAGAAGAGGTAACCACTTTAGCTTGATCCAGTCCTCCAGTGTAAGTGAGCTGATCCGCTTGTAGGAGAAGCGACCCACTAGAGTGTAGGTCGACATTTTGCAGAGGTATTCGAACCCCACACCGTCGCCAAGAATCAGTCTCTTTGCTCTTCTATTTGATTTCCAAGCCTTTCGCCCAAGGGTAGCCCGACGAGAGGAGTTTTCAGCAAAGCATGCCTCCTGTTTGGAAGGAAGTCCCAATCGAGAAGGAACTGTGGGTAGAGAACAGTCTTGATGAATCTTGTCAGGGTTAGAAGGAAAGGGTATCGATTCAAAAGTGTCGGTCCGTGTAGGAAGTGCGGGTTCAACAGTGTCAGAAGGAACGTTTGATCTAGTGGACTTGGAGGGAAACGTTTTCAATGAGGAGGCAAGGGAATCCACCTTATCAAATAGGCCAGCTCGTTCCCAAATGAGCTCGTCAGATGGAAGCATTAGGTCTCTTGTCAGTGACTCCATGATAAAAGGGGTCAGTATCGCCAGTAGTAGGCCCCCAAGTGGAATACCGAGGCAGAAAAGGAAGGGAGCGGGCCAGTTGAAAAAGACAACAGAGGTCAAGTGGCCTGTGTATCCGAGCCAATCGGGTAGTGGAAAGAACAGTGTGCAGGGGGTAACAGTAGGACTGCTAGCTGGTCGAGAGACAAGAAGGAAAAACGACAAAGTAAGATAGAGTTAGCAGAACCAGTCTTGTCTGGAGCTGGTAAGTTTAAAGTCAAAACGTTTAGATTTACACTCCCAGTTGGTGGAGACAGTATGAATAACAATGATCGAGAAAGGTGCCAGGGAATCTGTAGCCGATAGATCAGTGGCTATCTAAAGTAACTAAGGGCTTGTGTCATCCACACCGCAGTAAAAGGTGACAGGGTTCCTGGAACCAATCAGTAAGAAGAGATAGTATATCAGTATACTATAGAGGCTGTCTTCCCAATGAGATAAGCAACAGGTGCAGAAGGGTGAAGGGGAAGAGGCGGTAAACGAGTATGAGATGGACAGTAAAACTTATCAGAAAAAAATAAGTTGTATTAAGTCTGTACTCCCGAACTTAGACCAGTTTTGAAGATGAAGGAAATGGCCACAGAAGGGTCAAGATATCAACTGGTAAGCGGTCGATAGTTGTCCATAGTCGTCTGGTTCTCCTTCACAGTCCTGGTTCAAACTTCATTTTCCCACTCATTTTCTCTGAACATTCATGTGCTGTCTACCTGCCCATTTCGCTTTCCACCCACTCCAACGTCAGTTACAGCGTAGCTTGATGCATTCTAAATTCCAATCCAAAGTACCAGACTACAAACCCTCAAGTGACATAGTGAGTTGTTAAGATACTCTGTGACGTTAAAGTCACCAGTTCGAAACCCACGAGGACAAAAAATCCAGCCATGTTAAGGGTTGGTGTGGCTCAGACCGGGTGTGATCCCCAGGTAATTTTGATGACTTAGATGCCCCTAAGTCGTGGTTTCTTATCCATAGGTTAGTCCCACATGTCACAGACAAACTAACAAAAAAAAAAAAAATTTTTGTGTCCGGTCAAAAAGGAAATTAGATCATAGAAAGTTATGGAATATCTTCTAGAGTATATCCAAGTCACCATAATTGAGTCTAAAGTGTTTATAGAGGTCCAGACTCTTATATACAACAAAACAAAACAAAGAGAGCAATAAGGATAACTACAAGTAAACACTAAAAACCATAATTATAGAGAAAACCAACATATCATGATTACATGAGAGACAACATAGGACATATCAAACAAGACCTTGAAAGTTTGGAGGATTGGATTCTCGAGTTTCCTTGGCTATCTTGCATCCATCTACCTTTGATTCTTCTTCAATTATGATTGGGTTAGAAGAGGTAACTTTAGAATCCAAGGGCCCTTCCACCTTAGCTAAGCATTCTTGACAATCAACTTGCCACTCTTATACTTCCAATTGGAAACCAAAAATCACCCTACAAATAGCCTCGAATTTGGCTTCAAATAGCATCAATGTGGAAAGGATTTCATGGCATTGATCACCTTGTTTCTTAACCACCTGGGCTATAGTGGATTTAGTGAGCTAGTATAACTTGGTTTCTAGGAACACTTTATTATCTCTGGTTCCTGAGAACCTAGAGTCCGAGAACTAGCTCTGTGATCCGTAGGATCTTTTAATGACTTATGGTTGAGTTTTAATTTTGCATGAATTAATTAACCATTTGAGAAAACTTAGTGAAAGAATGAGGAAAGAAGAGGAATTATGACAACCATATATACATTTGCAGATCTAAAATGAAAGAATAAACAACAAACCATAACACGCAGATTGATAATGGAGTTCGACACAACTTTGCCTACGTCTCCGAGCCTTTTTCTCTGTGGGAGAGGCTTCTTTATTTCTTCTCAAATGCTCAAAAGTACATCGCTGCAATTCCAAATGGCTACAAGACTGATCTGGTCATGTTCTTCCAGATCTCTAGAACCATGCAAAGAAAACGGCACGCAAAACGGACGTCCGGAGCTCCCAGAAATGATCCGACAGCGTCTCCTCCTCAAAAGCTTCTCTGCATCAAAATGGTTTTGGCTTGGCTTCTCCTTAGCATAATTCTTCTCTGAATGCCCCCTATGGCCTCAAACAGGCCTGGGTTATATAGCTGGGAAGTTGGTTACTCATCTCCAACTTCCTCCTAAAAATTAGGCTCCAAAAATGCCCAATATCCCCCAAAAATGGAGAAAAACAATTAAAACCCAAAATATAGTTATAAACCCACTTTATAGTTAAAATTCAGGCCTAGCCCCCGAGACTTGGGCGCGCGCCCCCTTTGCATGGTCGTATGCACCATGTGGCCAAGCGCTAGCCCTTGGACTATGCGTTGGCCCCGCCCTTTCGCACACTAGCACCCGGTCGTGTGGTTTTTGTATAGGTCCACGGGCCTAACGGTTACTACCACCCCATGCGCCCTATTTGATCAGCTCCCGGTCACATGGAATTGTGGTGTGTAGGCCCAAAAATACGAGCCAACGGTTATAGAACCGTTTCAACCGCGCGCCAACCGGTATGTGCGTAAAATATATGGTATGGTCATATCAAAGTCAAATGACCACCCCCGACCCGACCCCCCACCCCCCCGCCAACGGATACAAACTTTAAACTTAAATATATGTGAATTGGTATATATAACAAGAACCAATTGGCGGTGCAATGGTTGGGCGGATAATGTTAAAACTTATGTGGTGGGGAGAGGTCCGGGGGCCGAACCCCACGAACCCATAAAAATTTTGATTATTAAACCAAATAGACCAATACCCGGGGTGCCACGTGGTAGCCCGTGATTGGGCCACATGGCACCCAATCACTTGCCAATTAAACACCACATGTCGAGATATCATTCGCTTCCAACTGCCAACCAGACTTTTCCACGTCATCACATGCCGTAGTGCCATGTCATCCGACACGTAAGCTGCTGACATCATCCCGTGCCATGTGTCACCCTTACAGTGGTGACACGTGTCACCTCGGGAAAGGTCCAACTATACACCCAAATGTCCAAATCTACCTGCCATGTGTCATCACCTGAGACTGCCATGTGTCACTTGTATGGACCTGCCACGTCAGCGTACAAACATGCCACTTCAACATCCGTATGGACTGTATGGACTGCATAGTCAACAATTTTGTTTTGCCTGTTTGACTTTTCAGACAGAATGCGATATCTTCTCCATACAGAGTCTGTTTGACAAAGTAAATATACCACTGGAATCAGGAAGACGAGCCAGACGCAATGGCACTGGTTTCATCGCATTCTGAGTACTTTCATTTTTGATCATTTTTCAAGCCCCGTCAGGCTTCTGGATCCGATTTCGGATCAGACCTCCCCACAATAAGACCTTTTGGTCCCCAAAAGGTTACTGACCAGTCAACAAGCTCTGGATAGGCCACCCGGCTTGCTCTCTGTCTCTGAACTCTGTCCTATGCACCTGTCTCATCAAGATCAACTGTAACACAATCATGACAACTGACAGTATATTGTTAGCCATTTGAACCCTGTTACATCTTACTGGAGCTACTATCATCCATGTAGAAAACATTGCTAATGAAAACATCAAAAAGACGACAGCAAATGAATTGATATACTTTAGATATCTGCACGACATGAGCTTATCTTGAAGCAACTTATGATTGATTTTCCATTCAACAACCATATCTTGTTCTTGCTTAAGATCAATTACTTCATTTGAAGCAATTATTGGTTTGTTGCATGCTTGCACTGCATTCGTTAATTGTTCCCTTG